>QUOP01000291.1:0-59884 GCA_003675405.1 Hericium coralloides | reverse complement strand
AAGAGAGAGATATGTGTGACTTTGTAGAGCTTTGTTGTCCTTTTCTTACCTTTGTTATTGTTATATATCTGGTACTTTGTACACCAACTTGAGATCTTTGTAGTTCAGCTTGTAATCTTTGTATTAGTGTAACAAATTTTAATATAATGTTTTTAAATTTTTGATGTTTTGTGTGACTGAGATGTAATAGGGTTATCAAGTCTATGAAAATGCTGATATATCTAAAATGGGATTATAGTAGTTTTAAGTATTATGAAAGTCAGAGATGGCATAGAGTAGATAGTATTCCTATTAAGCTACATATGATATGATGATGGGTATACAAAACATAACTGGCATAGCTTTCATAGCTTGCATAGCTTTCATAGCTATGCTGTATGCTCTGATAGCTATGATAAGAGGGCATAGCAATCCTATTTGACTACATAGCTTATCATAGACAACCCTTCAGCTATGAGGCCCTATGTATAAAAGGAGATAGCTATGGACCTATGGCTTCTATATAAGCCACATAGAGCAACATAGCAATGGTATATTTTTCAGATGATGATCACCCAGATAGCAGGCGAGGATCCCAACTTACGCCCAGAATGGAATGCACCATCGATCGCAGAATCAGACTGGCCTGGACCTTGTCATTGTCTTCCCAGAGGCAGCGTCATCCCGACTCTGCAAGGGATGTCAATGACGTCGTGCGCCCAGTTAGACCGGGCATTAGGGTATTACACGGTGCCCGCTGCAAGTCCGATGCAAGGCAGGATGCACTCGCACTACAAAGCTCGATGCACTCGCGGCCGACCCCGGCTTGAGGCTTCGGAGTCTGAATGCTTGCCAAATTCGGTCGGTGGCGTATGGTTGACATTAGCGCCTACCAGTGCCTGCCGTTGCATTCTCGTGTTGTATATCCTCTATCTGAATGACTTTCCGCTGAATAGATACTGCGTTATGTGATAAATGACATCTGGATTATGTTGAAGCTAAAATGTGTTAGAGAAATCCAAAATCCTGCCCTCTTTCAACTTTCCAAGGCAGCTGCTTGGTTGGAAATGGCACAGTGACCATGATGCCCCTCTGCACTTCCGAAGGTGCTGGCCAGAACCATCTTTGGGTGTTACATATCAGGTACGATCTACAGTGCGCCGGTGTTGTTGAAAAGAACTCTCAAAACGGTCACTTCGATCTGAGCTGGATGTCCTTGCTTTTTAGCCACTCAGTGATGCGCTGACCATCCGGTAAGGCTATCTTTATTGCCTGTATGTACAGTTGAGATTATTGAAGTGTCAAAAGGTTAATACAAAGCCTGCAAGTTACAAAATGCACGATTTGAACGTGCTGTGGGCTGTGGGTCTGCCGTGGTGCCGATGACCGCATTTGGCAAGCGTTCAGACTCCGAAGCCTCAAGCCGGGGTCGGCTGCGAGTGCATCGAGCTTTGCAGTGGTGACGGGCAACGCCGCTTCGAAAAGTGTCCACATCACGTGATGCTCGCGCGCGCGAAATCGCTCAAGGATGTGGTCGCGGGCGTGCGCGCATGGATTGTTGATGCTGGGACTTCCAGAAAAATACAGTAAATTGATGTCAGCTTTGTAATAGACACAGGTAACTATGTACAAAAGTACAGAGCATATACGAGAGATGCTGTGAAGAAATTAAATGTTTATCTTGGGCCTCTGCATCATTCTCATTCAGTCCCCTCTTTCTGAGATTAAAGGATCTTCTGGTAATTTAGAAGCCCTTGTAGTACTTGTAGAAGATAAACTCGAGATTCTGATGCTACCATGGCCTTCACACAGCTTTCAACAAGCTCCTAGCAAAGCACTAGTGATTTCTCCATTCTGTCCTCTTTCCTCGCTCTAGCTCTGCCAATCTTGAGTAAAAATCGAAACAGATGGGTTTTAGTGAGCATAACAATGCTATGCGCATGGAAAATCATGGTGTCATAGCGGTAGGGAGTGAGGCAGAGGTCAGACGCTTTCCTGCCTGCTTGATCAAGGGGGTCGCGGGATGTTAGCAGAAAACATACGGTACATTTTTTCGGTAAGGGCACTACAGGGTCAACTAACTAACTATGTAATCAGGCATGTTTCCATATTAGGAAATGAAGATAAGATAAGATATCTTCAAAGCTTACTACAGCCCGCACGGACCCCGCGCCAACCCAGCATCGAACGCACTCATCTACTCCCTCTGTCGCTTCCGACTCTGCGAGCACGCCTCACAAATCCAACGGCGTGTTGGTGCAAATCCGAGGTTGACGCATTCGAGGTGATACTGTTCATTTGTGAGCTCTCCTCATTTCATCATAGAGATTCATGCCTCACCCATTGTGTTTCACAGCCCAGCTGCCCACACTCAACGACGTCTCCTTCGGGTGATGCATGTTCCCTGCACAAACATTCACAAAGACTGTCCATCCCCCTATCCTTTCGCTTTCGCTTCGGATGATCTCGCAAGACCGGTTCGACGGAAGGAGTTGACGTATCGCCGTTGCTATCTGGGATCGGGGTAGTCGCATCGGTCGTCGCGTCGGTAGATGAGGTATCCAGAGGAAGGGGTAAACTTGGGATGTCTGCCTGAATCTCGTGAGTAGTAGCAGTGGCCTCGGTAATCATATCACCATCGTCTGCCTCAGGAATTGACGGAGATAGCTGTGAGATTGCAGTCTTCAGCTTTCGAAGCAGCTCCCTGGCATGTTTGGAGCCGGGTGAGATTGCAGGATGCTGAGCGGGTATGTCGCTGGAATGTGGGTATCGCTGAGGGTCTGCCTGTGGTATAATTGGCAGCGGCGCTGATACTGTCGACGGTATAGGTGCTGTCGATGCCGCCTTCTTTGAAAACCAGGCTGTAATTGTCTTTGTACCGCAGCTTGCATCCTCAGTCTTCTTCCTCTTTTTCTGGTTACTGATGCACTTCTTGCTCCCGAGATGTCGCTTGCAAAAGTTGTTGATTCCACCAGCGCCGACTGCGATGTTGATCTGACAATCTGGGCATAGCACGAATCCTTCTTCGTCCACAGATAGGTCCATCTATGGGTCCATTAATGACCGAACATTGTCAGCTTGGTACTCCAGGCAATGGGAATGAAATAACCTTTGTTTTATCGTAATTTTATGTAGCTGTCTGAGGCTTGCCGTTGAAACATGAGGCTCCCGGGTGCAACCCAATATGGTAACTGTAACCCTAGGTCTAGGTTTATCATCCACATGCATTTTTTCGATAAGGCTATGGACCGTCTAACTAACTAACCAACCCCTTGTGCCGGATTAACGGTCCGCGACCCCCTTGTGCTTGATCGACGAGCGCGACGCGTCGAAATCCGATTATGTAAAGCGCATTTCTGCGCATCTCGGTGGGCGCTTATATCTGTTCGGGGCTGTTTTGGGTGGGGGGAACATTGGACCTCCCCGCGCATAGGAAAATTAGGAAACTATTACCATAAATCATGTAAAATCGGCCTCAATCCTTTCTTTTGATTAAAAGTGCTATATTTTGTCCGAAAGTGCACGAACCTGTCCGAAAAGGTCTGAAAGCTGTTCCGCCCATGAGGCCCGACTGAAAACTAGTAATGCTTTGCCGAATCGAATGAAAAGAAACATGTCTATTCGATTTTATATGATTTAACATGATGATAGATAATTTTTCTCAGTGTTGTCATCTGAAAAATTTGCCAGTGATACATAGCTCTATCAAGTCTACATAGATCCCCTAGCTTCATAGTATCGCCCTTTATTGTGTAGCCCCCATAGCCAAAGGGGAGGGCTATGGAGTGCTATGGAGTGCTATAGAGCTAAAGGGCAATGCTATGGGGAGCTATCATAGCTATCATAGCTGACTATGCAGCTACCATAGTATGTCTGTCTATCAATGCTATCAGAGCTATGCCATTGACATATGCTATATTCAATACATAGACTGGTTATATCTATCCAACATACAAAAGGTATCAGAACTACATATTTTGGCCTTAAACTATAGAGCCTATTCAACTTATAAAGCAACATTTCACAAGAAACCATTTTATCTCAAAAAAATAAATTCTTTGTTTAAGCAAAATTATATTTGCTCTGTAAACTATTATAACATTATATTAACTACTATATGATAATGAGAAGTAATGTATAATATCTATCATTAGATTAAATCTTAGAAATAAGACAACACTACCCTTAACCAAAGTCTACAAGAAGAAGGAAAAAAGTCGGAATGTAAGCTGTAAAAAAATGATAACAACATTAAAGAACTTACAATCATAAGATAAAAAGCTACCAGAAAAAGCGAAAATATAATCTATAAGATTAAAAGCATTAGTATCCATCAACCAAGGAAGAAAAGTTGACTTACCAAATGCTAGAGGACATGGAACGAGATATGATTAATGAAACGCGAGAGGCGAGAGATGATGGGGGTTGGGGAGAGAAAGACGACGCGCGTTGTGCGCGCGTTATATAGGTGAGCGCAGGTTTGGCCGGCGGAGCACCAAATATGGCTGCCGGGGCCCGGCCCGGGAATCGTGTCAGAGGCTAAGTGCCAGACTTCAGTAACTTTGCTTCGCTGCCCGGTAGCTTACAGTACTTTAGTTAGAGATGTAGGTCATTCATTCGAATTCTATTAGTGAACTTTATAAGTTGTGATTTTCTCAGAATTCCCGCGATTTTATCTGATTTACTAAGTATGAAAACATGTCAACTCGTACGCATTCGGTGGCTGAAGCCACAGAGGCGCGTCGTTGAACTTCGTCTCTAGCTCCAACTCCCTCTCTGCCCCTCCCTCCCTTCCGTTTTCTCACCTCTCTCGTCATTACACCTCTTCGTCTTTCAACTTGAAGGTCACGGAGGTTCGATAGGAGTTTGAGAGGCTCAGGGTAAGTAAAATGCTTCTTTTTTCTTTAGTAATGTACTAATCTCGAGAGTCTCGCTCGTATAACGAGCGAGACTCTTGTTTTTGCTTGTTCTTGGGCACCAGCACACCCTCCGCGCCCTTTGACACCCCGCCTCTCTTCTCGCGCACCATCCGCGCCCACTTCCCCGCGTTCATTCGTGCACCAACCACCCACCGCCTCCGATGCCTTCGCCTGTCTGTGCGCACGGCCTCCGACTCGCGCACATGGCCCTGCCAACGCGCGTGTACGGCGGTGCCTGCGCGTGTATGCCCGCCCGCCCGATCCAGCCAGCGCACGCCCCCACGCGCCAGCGCCAGCGCACGGCCCCACACGCACGCCCCCACGCGCCAGCGCCAGCGCACGGCCCCACACGCACGGCCCCACCAACGCCCGCGTATGGCGCCGCCCTCCCTTTCTCGGACCCACACGGGCACGGCCCCTCACGGCCATTCAACGCACGGTCACGCGCACGCGGACCAGCGCATAGCGTGAGCGTCGACGACGCCGCTGGCAGCCCGTCGACGACAACGCCGGCAGCCCGTCGAGCCCGTCGACGGCGTGGGCAGCCGGTCGACGCTCGACGACGTGGGCAGCCGGTCGACAGCGTGGGCAGCCGGTCGACGACGCAGCAGCCCCGCGATGACGCGGGCAGCCCGTCGCGACGACTCGGGCAGCCCGTCGACGACGCCACTGGCAGCCCGTCGACTACGTCGACGGCGTGGGAAGTCCGTCGACGGTCGACGACGTGGGCAGCCGGTCGACGACGCGGACTGCCCGCGGATTGTCGACGGGCAGCCAGTCGACGGCGCAGCAGCACGTCGACGGCGCAGCAGCACGTCGACGGCGCAGCAGCACGTCGACGGCGCAGCAGCCCGTCGACGATGCGGGCAGCCCGTTCGGGGCGGGCAGCCGTCGATGACGCGGACTGCCCGCAAGTCGTCGACGGGCAGCCCATCGACAATGCAGGCAGCCCGCTGGGGGCAGGCTGCCGGTGGACGACGCGAGCAGCCCGCGGCCAACACGCAGCTCGCGGATCGTCGACGGGCAGCCCATGAACGACGCGGTGAGCGACACGGCCGGCGCGCACGGGCATGGGCTATGTCTGTGCCCACAATCGGCACACGTACACAACACCGAGCCGTGCCCGCCGCGCTCGCGCCCGAGCTGCGCCCGTCGCGCACTGCCCGCGCACCGGCCACACCTGTCTTGGACCTGTCGTACTTTGTATGTAGTATACTGTAGTCATGCTATCTCATGTAATTATCTAAATGTTGTAATACATTATAAGGTTCAAAATTTTATGCTCTATATCAACTGGAGATGTTATAGCCCTGAATATCCACAGCAACCTTATGTATGGAACATAGTATGTATAGCATACATAGGGGGAAACTAAAAACACATAAGTTACATAGCAGACATAGTAGTGTCTGATTATTATATAATGCTATGTACCCATCACCCATGACTATGGTAGCTATCATAGCTACCATAGTCCTATATAGCTGGGGAGCCCAATTACATAGCAGCCATAGCACTATGAAACTGGACATAGCACTGGCTGGCAGCTATATAAAATTCAGATTTTTCAGATGGTGGAAGCTCACAGTTCCCCATACCATGTCTCTCGAGCGTTGAGGGGGATGTGGCGCGGACGTTTTCGGAGTTTGAATCCCTATGCGTTGCCAGTCACCATTTGCAGCGTGAGTGCATCCTGCCTTGCATCGGGCTTGCAGTGGGCACCGTGTAATACCCTATTGCCGCGTCACCAAGGCCAGACAAGGTCATACCGTGTTTTGGCGCTTTTGCTGATGTAGATGGAGGATATGTCTGCGACGATAATGAGGACTGTCTGGATGAGTCTAGAAACGTACGTTTTACAGTCATCAAGTAAATCACAGCGCGCTGAGAACACGTTCATTGTTCACAGCGGGCAGTGTCCGGTATTCGGCCAGCACAGTTTGAAACCGTGTGCTGCGATCGATTGTAATTGCCCCGAGCGACTGCGGGTCATGCGTTATAGCTTCGAAGGGAAAGGGCTTGTGGCGTCGTATGTCGCGTGTGAACGGTGTTCCCCGTATGTGGGAGCACTGCTTGAGGCAAGACAGTCAGCATCCAGGGTTGCTGAAAGCGCGACAAGAAGTGGATGACAATTGGTGACCTCCGTGCACGCTCGTACACGCAGGAGATGAGCACAGAACTCGCTGCTGAGTATCACCCGCTGCACGAGGAGACGTAGACAATAGCGAGGGAAAAGCCGTCGCCTCCCAGACCTCCGCTGCATTGCATTGACAGAAGTTCCTGGCATAATGGTGTGGGCGTTACCTCATATCTTGTATACACTGCACAGCCTTCCTTCGAGTTCTGGGATGCCGAGTTAGGTTCGTGCAACCTGCAACGAGGCAGCTTGAGCGATGCCGCCAAAAGGGGGATAAGTCCGTTGGTCATCGCAAGCCCCGACCGCTTCGGGTTCTGCGGTTCTATTAACGCAGATGGCCGTAGACACCTTCTCTGTCGGTTGTCCCAGGAAACCCGCGCTCAATTGAGTTTTGCGTACCGTGGATGGATCAGAACACCTGCCACTTACAGCTAATCTCCAAGGTGAACATCTTACGGCTCAGGAAATCACATACCAGACACCACAACACTATTGTGAGAGCAGATGGTTTTCATGCGCCCAGATAGTGGAATACTTGACCGTAGTCACTTTCAACCACGATGCGAACATGCCACATGGTCTTAAATGTCATCAATCACCAGATGGAACTGCAAGCAATGACATAGATATCCACAGCCCGGAAGGGTATACAGTGTCGTAAGACAAGAACTACAGCCGAACAAAATATACGATCAGTAAGGGTATCTATGGCCAAACACCCATTTCAATGCATGGACACTAAGCCGCACGACACCTATAAGGCTCCAAAACACAGGCACGAACTTCTTACGCGAGACGAGCCTCCAATGTCGGTGCACAACAGAGAAAGTAGGTTGAATCGTACACCAGTGTTCCAGGACCGCAGCGGCCGTAGGCCGCTCTGCAGGATGTTGTCTGGTCATGCTTTCAATGATAGGAGTGAGAAATTCGACGTTGGAATACTCCTAGAACACAAATGAGAAGTCAGCGCTCTCCGCAGATCTAGAAAGATCAGCTACCTTTTGGAATACGCGGCGAAGCATATTCCCGATAGTGAAGATGTCGACCTTGAATGGGTCGTATGGGACATTGCCCAATTCTGGGACTTCCTGGTCTCGACCTTCCCAGCCAACGACGAGCTTGTCGGGAGAGTCTGGAGTGATATGGGATGACATGCCAAAACCAATGTAGAAATATCTTATTCCAGCGGGAATAGAAATGCGAGAACGTGGGCGCGCCACGGTCACAACATCCGGAAGGAACAGATCTTTGATGGGATGAAAGCCCTTTGGATACAAGGGATTTGCGTCCATCATCAAATTATCTTCGGAGCAATCCCTGTGATATAGGTTTGAGGCAGGTAATGGAGAAAAGCGGGAATGGTCTTACCGATGAGCAACGCCATTCTCGTGCAGAAATACAAGGCCCTTTCTCAATATGTGAGGGGCTGGCTAGAGACTGGTATGGTGAAATTACCTCGAGAATTTGACTAGTAAAATCCAGAACATCGCCAACGAATTCGAATGGAGGTTCGAGTATATCACGCAGAAATGGCATGATGATGTATGAGATCGCCGCGTCGTCGTCGTCGGCGAATCTGTCGAGAATGGGTACACAGTGGTTCCTTGGGTCAACACGACGTTCCGCCGCACACAGCATTTCGACGATAGCCGTTCCCCTGTCACCCGTTTTAACCCTCTTAATGTACACCAGTTTGCCGTCCGAGATACGGGTGGCGTCGATGAGATTAGGGCGGGCCTAAGTTATGCATAAGCGCGACGGCAGGCGCTGGGATGCGAAGAAAACTCACCGGGCTGGAAATTGCATCCTCTGCCCAGCGAATCTTGGGGCCTCCTTCTTTCTTCCAAGATGGAGACCACCCAGGACGGAGTCGAGGACGCAACATGTAGCCGCGAGATTCGAGGAACAGTTGTCGGTCCCGCCAACGTTCTTCAGCGGGAGAGAGAGGTACGTCGTTCAAGCGTCGTCTGAACGCTGCACGCTGTTCTTCGCGATGATCGCGATGTAGCTCATTCTCGCTGTCCGCCATTCAATTGGACGAGGCAAATGGAAGAGGCAGGGTGGTAAAAAGAGCGATAGGGGAGAGGTGGGATCCGGGATGCTGCGTGCGTGTGATTGGTGACTGGCAATGCATAAGGATTCAAACTCCGAAACCGTCCGCGCCACATCCACCTCGACGCCTCCGACAGATGGTCGGTAACTCTATGGGCTCCCACAACAGGAAGAAAAAATCTACTTTGTCTTGTTAAATCATTATAAATAGATTAAAGAAGTTTAGGTTGATTATTTTGTGTGAATTCGTGTTTGTGCTTGTGGATCCAGGTGATTTCGAGGAGAGCAGATGCTTACGGACGAGTTTTAAGACTTTGGATCAAAAGACTTAATTCGGATTGATTTTACACGATTTATGGTGATTGTGGGCTAATATTCCCGTGACTCTACGGGTCTGCCCTACACTGCCGACTGGCTCCCGATGCGTTTTCGAGGTTGGGGTCCCGATATGGATGCCGCACCGGTTCCCATGCCGGATCGATGCGTTTTAAAGCGACATGGGACCGAGGTCGGCAAGGATCTGACCTCGACTGATGTCAGTTTGCGAGGTCAAACGGACGTCGGATGGCTTAGTCATCTTTAGGCAGCTGCCAATATTCAAAATATGGAAAATTATCTGCGGCCCATTTCAAGCACTCATGAACCTGAGTATGATTCAAATGACCAGATGATTATATGGCTTTAAAACAGAGTATTATACATAGAGTAATTATCAACAGGAAACCGAGGCACTAGCCCTCATAGGCTCTATGAATTTCAAACTTGGACGCAAATACAGGCTGAGCTTGCACAAACCGGCGGGGAGCAGCGTGGTGAGGACTGCGGGGGCATGCCATAGCCCGGATCCTCGCGCGTCAGGAGCTCAATGCGCCTGAGAAACGGAGCGAGCGCAACATCCGCGACCGTGAACTCGTTGCCAACGGCAAAAGTGCCCTTGTCGAGCTGCCAGCCTTGCAGCACTTCGAAGCCGGCGAGGAGCAGCTCGGCGGACTCGCCGTGTATCCTAAATGCGAAGAACAGCACAATCACGTTGTTGATCATGAAGTCGATGAAGAAGCGCACCTGTGCGTGCTTGACGGGGTCTTTGGGCAGGAGCATCGATTGAGGGGAGAGATCGGCTACGAATTTGACGAGGACGAGGCATTCAGCGAGCTGGTCGATTCAGGAGAGGCCTGGTCAGGTGGCACCTCTGGACCACCGTAGGCGATCGCGGGCACCTGTACGCGACGTACTCTCGTTTGGTACTTTGTCGGTAGGGGAGATCAATGGAAACGCACCTTGCTAGCCGGGTTCACTTTCGGGGCATACCACTTCGGCTTGAGCATCTAGCACGGCACGCACGCACAGGAGTGGTGCAGCGAGCGCATCATATACGCATATACTGCTCGTGAATATGCACACAGCTTCAGTGGCATGGCGGCAGCAGAAGGTGCAGTGCAGGAGAGCATGAACTAAGCACCATAGGTGCGTGAACAAGCACGATGTATGCCTTTACTGTCCACTATTTCAGACAACTTGAAGCACGAAGAGATGATAAGTAGACACTCACCTGCCTCTGCACTGGGTCCCGCACGGTGCTACCAACCACAGAAAAGCTTGACGCCGGAGGTGCAGAGATAGTGCTACCTTTTGGGGTTGTCATCGTCTCATAGCCGTCCCCTTCGTGTGATGTTCAAAACGTGGTTGACGCTTTCTGTCAAATACTGGTATTTGAGAAAACGATTCACCACGACGTTCTAGTTCTGAAGACCTTTGAGGACGTGTATTGGGATTGTGTCGAAGTCCAACGGAATAGACATACCTATGCTACTTGAGACATGGCAAAGGGAGATTGACGGAGGTAGAGTTATGAAGTGGCAGTGGTGACGGTGCAAGTCAGTGCATCCAGATGCCGAATTTCTCACAAGTCGCTTCCCTACATCGACGGAGGTCGGGACGTCGACATCAGTGCGACGTCATTATTGATGCAGCACCAACACAGGGTCGTGACATGCAATTGGCATTTGCGTGGAAGACGCGGTTCCCACATGAAAAATGATGTGGCACCGAGATCGACGACAACGATGTGGTCTCCATGCAGGACATGATGTCGCATCCGTGTACATGACCTCTAGGTGGATTCAACGTGGGAAACCCCATGGCCCCCATGCGGGTTTCGATGCGGACACGGTATCGCTTTATTTCACGTCGCTCCCACATCAGAGCTCAGACGGCAGTGTACCCCCGGCCCAAAACGCGGCTTATTACGTAAGCTTTTAGAACGCATCGTGCTCGTTCAGCAAGGACGCGTCCGACATCCAGTTCACCCTCCATCCCTGTGCCAGCATGTTCTGATGCATTTTTGACGTGTTTTAAGGTGTCGTTGTGCACCTTCTATTTATATCTCTCATAATGGGCCGTATAGTCCCTCGTTTTGGATGCAGGCACCGTTCTCGGGCACAGAAGCAGCACATGGCGAAGCAAGGGGCTCGCAGGATTGTAATCCCGCACTAGGGGTAGGGTAGTTAGTCCACCCCCAGAGGTCGTTGACGAAAAAATGTACAGCATTTTTTAATCATTGATTTTGATACAGAAAGCAGTATACGATGCCTGTGCTCGCCCGCCCGCATGCACGCAGCGACGCATAAGTGCCAAATGCGCGTGATATCTTGGCACACTTTGATCTGCTCATAGTCATCAGCAAAAGCGCAATAAGGTTACCTGGCGATACCTGGTAAGGGAAGGTCATCCAGGTTCGCCAGGTCACCCAGGTTGGTAAGGTACCATCCCTGATAGAGACCTGAAGATAAAAAATTACCTTGCATGGAGCAGGGTTTCTCTCACCCCCGAAATTACTCGAAGAGTCGCCGTTGGCGACTAGGCTTGCTCGGAGGCTTTCTCCGTATGAAGAGCACAATTCATCGGCAATGATCAAAGTGTCCAGAAACATTTGTTTGGCCAGTGTACTTGCACACGAAAGGAAATTTTAACTTAGAAAGGCTATTGTTTACATTTGCACAGGTGCCTGACACTATTATGAGCCGTCTGTGCTTGCTCTCCGAGCAAGGACCAGGCACCGACTGACACGTGCCCAGTAACGTCACTCTGTCACACCTGAACGTGACATTTGTACTATCGCACCAAAGCACGAGGAGTATGTAGAATTTCTTCTCACAATGTGCATTCTAAGACTATTCACGAGCATTTATGTAACTTTAGAACTGTAGTGCGTGCTGACACTTGAGGAATAGGATAATCGTGACCAGGCTCCTACCCATCCGTCCGGGGAGGCAGGCGGGCGGTCTCTGAGTGCAGTAGGATGACGAAAAAACATGTGTGAAAACATATCAGCCACACTTAGCCACGATTTCATGCTCAGTTACTACTCCGACACTTTCAAAACTCCGAACTCTTCAACCTGCTGCCTCCCCAGAATGGCTGGCACAAAATATATACAAACAAACGCCACAGCCCCCGGTCGGAGGGGACGGCAACCCAATTTGGTCGAAGCGTCCGCCGGGACGCCCGGCATTTTTTCGTCAGTGTGACAGGACGCGTCGAGGAAACGCGTCGCGCGTCGCGCTCCTCGAAGTCTGCCTCAATGGCCGCAAATCCGTCCTCGCCCCTGAACATCCCCACCCTTTCGGAGATCCGAAATGAAACTCTGAAGATCTTCGGACGACGACCCTGCCTCTGGCAACTGAAGGCTACCGAGGCCATCCTCAAGGGTAACAAAGATGTCATCTGCATTTCTGGTACAGGCTCTGGGAAGACATTGACATTCTGGATGCCGCTGCTCTTTCGAAAATCCCAGATACAGATTGTGGTCACTCCCTTAAATGTACTTGGGAAACAAAGTGTCGACCAACTAGCGCAGGTGGGGATTGATGCTGTCTCGATCACCGGGGAGACAGCGACAACGAAAGTGTTTCGGGTCAGTAGCATGTCCTGTCCACTTTGTTCATGGGCTAATACATGTTTCATCTTCAGGAGATTGAGGATGGTAAATACCAGGCTGTTGTGATCAATCCTGAGATTCTGTTGAAGAATGGAGGCAAGTTCAAGACAATGTGGAAGAATAAAAACTTTGTGTCACGCGTGCTTAGCTTCGTCTGGGACGAGGCGCACTGTATCAGTACTTGGAACGAGTTCCGAGGAAAGTACAAAGAAGCCAACCGTCTACGGTACCTCATTCCTCGCGACATTCCCTTCTTCCTCGCCTCAGCAACACTTCCCCCTCCAATCCTTGTAGACGTGCTCGACATCCTCCAAATCAGGCACGACAACTACGAACTTATCCAGCGCTCGAATGATCGACCAAATGTACATCTCACAGTCCGAAGAATTCAATATCCACTCACGTCTTATCGAGATCTTCAATTCCTCATTCCAGACGACTGGCGTCCTGGTCAGTGTGCGCCGCCAAAATTCGTTATCTTCTTCGACAACATACCTGACTCCATAGCTGCAACCGACTATCTGCGCTCTCGGCTTCCGGAGGAATATCAAGATAGGATAAAGTGGTTCAATGCGGACATGACATCGGATTATCGAGAAGAGGAAGTGAGGGCATTGAAGAATGCCGAGACTTGGGGGCTGTGCTCCACGGACTCGTTCGGGATGGTGCGTCGTTTTATTACCTTTGAAAGGAAAAACGCGAGTAAATAACCCCCTCAAATCGGCGCAGGGAAGAGACCTACCGGATATTGAGATTGTCGTGCAATGGCGTGTGTCCTGTTCAATGTGCACCGCGGGCAGCAATTTGGTCGTGGAGCGCGGGCCAAATCGAATGGCGAAGGCAGTTTTGTTTGCAGAAAGCAAGTACTTCGACCAGGAGAAGACAAAGAAAGCAGACGCGAAGGCTAAATGCGCCGAGAAAGCAGCGGCAAAGAGGAAGGCAGAGGAAGCCCTTAACCATCCGGTGGAGAAAGTGATTGTGGTTGGGGAAAGTCGACACGAGCGAGTACTCGTCAGGCGCTTCCTGTGCAGCAGACGCCGTCCACGTCAACTTCAACTT
This sequence comes from Hericium coralloides, assembly GCA_003675405.1. NCBI lineage: Eukaryota > Fungi > Basidiomycota > Agaricomycetes > Russulales > Hericiaceae > Hericium > Hericium coralloides. Next base: position 45,801 of record QUOP01000291.1, on the reverse strand, counting down.
CCATGACACTGACACAGCCCATCGAGATTGATGTGAGGCAGCATCGACGTCGCGTGAAGCTGCCATGAGACAGTGTGCTGAGCAGCGAGACCTGTACTCCCGGCCTACGGGGGCGCGTCAAAACACACCGAAAACAATCGCGCAGGTCGACTCGGATGAGCTGGAGCCTGCCCTCGATGACATGATAAACGCAGAGAGTTGTCCGTGGAAATGCTTCCGCATCCCATCGATCATCTATTTTGGTAACGACAAACTCGGTACGTGTTCAGGTCATGGCTTCTCGACGTCTGATGGACGGTGCTGATGCGTACAATGTGCGAAGCAGGCTCTTCCCACACGGAGTGCCTGCCATCAGGTTGCTCTCGTTGTGGTCCTCCCCCACCATCCCAGGCTTGCTGTCAGCTCTGCACCCCATCTGCATTCGATGACATCTCGTTCCCCTCGCCCACTTCACAACCAAAACATACCACTGCAAGCTCGGCACCCAAAGGCGCATCTCGGTACAAGCGTGAGTTCAAGATGGACACACGCGACGCAGAACTCCGACGCACACTCCATGAATTTTGCAAGGCGGAGATGCTCAAGCGACATGGGCGCACAGTCGCGAACAACTTTGGGGCAGCGGCCATCATGCCCACAGACGTACTCGAGAAGATTGTGGCCTGCGCTCACGCTAATCGAATTGAAACCCTCGAGCACTTGCGCCAGGAGGTAAAGTGGGCGGGGTTGACGACGTACGGCGAGCAAGTCCTTCAGTTTATCTTGATCCATTGTGCTGCTGCGCCGCCACTACCACCCGAACCCGAACCTGCAGCATCTCATTTGGATCGCAGCGATCGCGTACTGACTGCCCTTCCTACGCAGTCAAGAGCCAACACAAATCCAGCTTGCGTTGATCCAAGTGCGGCTGCGAGTGCATTACTGACTCCGTGCCGCACGGTTAGGAAACGTACATGCCGGAGATGCGGCGCAAACGATCACATTGGTGAGTCCGTTTGATTGAAGACTGTTTGGAGCACTTCAACATCGCTGATGGTCGATTATAGCATCGAACGCGCGGTGTCCTATGAAGGAACAGAGGCCTGCAAACGAGCCGCTTCCCTCGTTTGATGAGAACGTGCCCGATGCATCAGCGCAGCCATCTCCTGTCACATCGTCGTCTCGACAGCCGGTGCTAGAAAGTGCTTTCACCGTGCAAACCATGCCTGCTATACCACTGCGCGTTGCACTCCCATCCATGCCGGCCTCGCTCGGTCCTAATTGGCCCGTATTTCCCATCTCTACACCCATCTCTGGGCCATTTCCTCCCGTCACCCCACAGCCTCCAGACTTTGTCCGTTCGCGGACTTTTCCTGCCATGGCAGCATCTCAATATCTAGCAACCACACCCATGCCGACGTCTTGGTTTTATCCAAACAATCAACCTCGGTAGTTCACGTTTCTAGGTGCCATCATATGCCTCGTACGTCTATCTAGTACTGTAAATCGAGCTCACTGAGAACTAATCCTTCTAGGTCCTCAAGTTCTGTGAAAAGATCGATCTCTGTCACATTCTCGACAATTTCTGCCCTGTTGCCCCTTGTGCCATCAGAGACTGTCGCCGCGGCGGTCATCTGGCTGGCGAGAATACTTTGTCCTTTATCGATCATGTCAGCGACAACATGCTCGCTTCGCCTCCCGCGCGAAAATTCATTAGCTTTCTTTTCTTGCATGTATGAGATGACCTTTTGCATTGTTTGTTTGAGGTCCGGTTCAGCCCTTTCTGTTGTCAAGCCGGGTAACTTCAAATTCTCCTCGAAATTTGTATGCGAGTCCCTGTAGACACCCACGTTGACTGACTCCGTAAGTATGCGATCTTTTGTTCGATTTGAGCCAGTTCCGCCATATGGGCCCTGTTTCCGATCCTGCGTTAGCATATCACTTTCGCTTGAACCGATGCATCAGTATACTGACCTTGATGAATAGGTTGAACAGCTCTACAACCCAGTCTGCACCCCAATTTACCTGGCCTGCCTGTCGGATTTACCAACATGTTATAGCGCACTGCGCGTCTTTTGGACCGATTAGTATCATGGTATAGTTATCAACATCAAGCACACACTGTAGTCCCTCGGATACACGAGATGTAAGTCCTCCATAAAGTCCATCATCGCATTTGCATACTTATGTTTTCCCGTCGACTTGAATAAACAGATCCATGGTGGAAATAGCGTCTCGAGGCGTCCAACATTGCCCATATTCATGGCGTAAGTGATCTCTTCATACAGAAGCAAGTACTGATGGAGAAGCAGGCTGTTCTCGAATTGCTGGTCCCGATCGGCAAAAAACTGTTGCAACGCATATCATACATGTCGAGGCCGTCGCCAGCAACATGAGTTGATGCTAGTGTTGCTTGCAATTTCTCGATCTCCTGCGGGTGGTTTGGTTTTTTGAACGCCCATTGTTCTAGTGATGTGCAATCGGGGTGTCGCGCTGCACCTCCACGCGCCAAGCATCCAGTCGAAATGCGATTCCGGTATGTGTGATAATCTCATGCATCTGCCTAAACTCAGGCCCAGATGCAATTTTCCCTGTCTCATGAGGCCGCATAACACCTGCAAATGCAAACAAGGAACTCTTGTCTAGCCGGCTTTCTGTCTATGAATGAATGTCCTCCAGATTGCATCCGCGCATGCCATTTTGAGATGGAACATACCCATAACGAATACAACAAATTGGAACGCCGCCACGGGGTTGCTTCCAGAGAACGCCGATCCTGAACGGAGCGCACTCGTTCATAGGTGCTCAAGTCCCCGTGAATTAAGATAACGTGGTTCCCAATGTCCTCGAGGTCTCCGGAGGTGCCAATTGTCGAGTCGGTTGTCGAGTCTGCGCTGTTTCCATCGTCCAAGTCGCTGCATATGCCACCTGTGCTAGTAAGTTTGTTATCGCGTCTATATTTCCAGAGACTGTTGCTCATTGATGTCCATTGCGCACACAGGTACATGCTTGAGGTTTGTCAACGGTATCTGATCAACGTCTCGGGCTCCTTCTGTGTCGCCACAAAGTCACGGAAGTACTGTACCATTTGAAACGGTTCGTCACCTACTTGTGACTGTGACAGGCCTGACGAAATATCGGATTCGTCAGGTGCGTACGGTGACCGTGACATCAGCCAAATTTCATCAGCAGTGACCTTTCGTCGGGGTACCCTGGGTGCAGTTTGGCCATGGGGGTTGTAATTATGGGGTGTACACTCAAAACAAGAAATCAACTGTCTGTGAGCAAAAAAAAAAAGATAATTCGGGCCACTTCTGAAGCCAGATTGGCCCCACCCACTTTTCTGATTTTGGTCACAAAAAACCATTTCGTCAGGTCAGGCTGTGACCAGTGACATGGGTCAGATTTCGTCTCGTCAGAGGCTCTGTGACGCGTGACCGACGAACCGTTTCAAATGGTACAGTACGTTGGCCATAGCGAAAGAGGTCATGCTCGAATTTCCATGCATTAAACCGGCCACGGCGACTGAGCTCCAATGTTTCGGACATGATGGTAATCGGGCCTCCGGATGAAGAGAAATGATATCATAGAGCGTTATCCTTGCGTCGCCTTGCTGCGTGACGATTGAATCGCGACACCGCCCAGAGTGCATCCGAACAGCGAAGATCTTTGATTCTGGTGTGCTCAAGCTGCATGACAATTCCTGATGTCAGGTGAAGTAACGTGTCTGTGGATTTCTCTACTGCAGAACCAGAGGTTTCAGATCCACATCAAAATTGTCATAGGCATAAGCAACAAGCAGAGTCTGGCCAAGGTCCCGTAGGGTTTCCCGACTCTCGTCCGACAGGGATTTCACCGCATTATGGATGGATGATAGTGAGATCGAAAGGCCCATGCATGCAGTGGACTTGATGACTTTCTCTGGAGTACTACACGAGTGCAGAAAAATGCCGAAAGCTGCTTGTAGTGTGTTACACTGCTGGTTCGTGTTCTGCATTAGGATACTGAGAACAACGACTTGTTTCTATGAACCTCGGTGAGTTTCTGTTACCCTTGTGATATGCAGTACAGACTTACGTTACAGATTATGCATCTGCTCTCTTTCCTCTTCCTTTTCTGCTGAGTCGCTGACTTCTCCTCGAACCCTTTGACGCGGAGTGCTTCCCAGTACTCATCCTCCGAGTTCGCTAGCTCCTCATCAATGACATCCTCCTCCAGTCCTGCAGTTCCATTTGCAGTTAGAAGTACTTCAACTAAACTCCATAGTTCAGGTGCTATACGCTCCATGTCATTGGCCATGTGCTCGATGCGGAAATTACGGAGCTGTTGGGCTTTTGCACGAAGCACACTGAAATGCCAACCGTTATCTTTGTCGACTAAGTATCTGATACATTCCCGATATCTCTGCATGGAAACATGCAGGGCCCAGTTCATGACTGAATCGGTCAAGCAACTATGACGAAGGAATGCTGCTAAGAGCCAAGTGATATTTGCAGCAAGGTCACCGAGAGTGGCACTTGTCGTGTATGCTCGGTCATGTAAAAGCGACAATAAGAGACTAGAGAGCATGATATTTTCCGATGCAAGAAATGCCAATGTAGAATCAAGCTGACGGCAGGGGATAGACATCATGGTGCCGAAAGCAAGGGAATGGAAAGCTTAGGACGTGCCGCACGTGACGACGCGCGACGCATTTCCTCGACGCGTCCTGTCACACTGACGAAAAAATGCCGGGTGTCCCGGCGGACGCTTTGACCAAATTGGGTTGTCGTCCCCTCCGACTGGGGGCTGTGGCATTTGTTTGTATATGTTTTGTGCCAGCCGTCTTGGGGAGGCAGCGGGTTGAAGAGTTCGGAGTTTGAAGCATTGTGGCTGATATGTTTTCTGAAATGTTTTCATTACTCTAGCACATCACAAATTTCCACGCACTCGAAGACCGCCCGCCTGCCTCCCCGGATGGATGGGTAGGAGCCTGAATCGTGATGTGAGTTACAAGTGATGTGACAAGTCACAATGACACATCACGAGCCGCGTCAGGATCGTGTTGGGCAGTTCAACGTTCGACGAACACTCTACCTGTAAGTTGTAAATAAATACTCGTGTATCTCAACTACAGAGACACTCATAGACATTGTTTCAATTGCGCACACCACCTAGTTCATATTAATTTAAGTTATGTCTCCACAATCTGCTGCAACCATGCCACCTTCGTAGCAAGCAGGAACACCAAATATTGTCACCTTTTTTTTTTAAAATATTTTTTTTTAAAAAGACAGTGGTCCAGAACCCTATTAAACTCACACATTGAGTGCTTTGAGGCCTGGGATGTTCGAACTATTTTCTATCTTGCTCAGCATCAGACAGGCAAAAAGCTACTTATGAGCAAGCCTCTCAACTATATCCATGCAAGGTTTCAGCCGGCGCAGCTGGTGCTTCCTGAGTAGGTAATGTGCGTCAAATTGACCGTAGATTCCAGATAACGGCATCATCCCTGATCTAGCCAGAATGTCGAACCTGGCAAGGCAAGGCAAGGTGATGTCAGATTGTTCTCGAGATCTCTGTTATATTTTTCTTCTTCCAATCCACTATATGATGTATTCGAGCTATTTTGTAATAAACGAGTATATTGTTCTGTGTTCAAAGTACACTCTAGGTCAAAGTATCTACTCGAGTGCTATGCTGGTCCTTCTCAGAGTGCACACAAAGAAGTCAACCTCACCGCACTCACCGCTGCTATTCGGATGCGCACGGAAGTCAACACGCTGGCATAGGCGGATGAACGGCGATCGTCGAATGTGAAGTATGTCTCGAGAACGCGGGGAGCATGGATTAGTACATTAAGTCAGTCAGCGCATGACAAAAAGAACATGGCGGATGGAAACTCACTGGCACTTCTTGCTGCAGACGTGTGCTTGACACTCCTGGATGAACGCATCATGCTTGTCAAGCGATGAGTACAACTGCAGAATCAAAGCCGTTGGCCTACCGCAATTCACGATTCCTTGACATGCCGGATCCAGTCGCTTGTCATATTGCATAGCGACAAGTCGAACCAGCGCTCCTCGTGCATGACATGCATAGGGTGCAGGAGGCGCGGCACCATCTGTTCCCACGTCATGCCGTCGATGTCCTTGATGATGCGCCCGTCCTTCCATCCAAACCACGGCTTCGGGAAGTCGGCGCTGAGCTGCTTGATGACCTCCGCATGCGTCTCGCGTGGGAGCTTGAACACCGGAGCTTCACGGCAAACGTCATGATCTTGTGAATTGGCTCACTGAGCTGGGAGCGCACCGTGAAAATACTGCCTTGCATACATACCCCATCATGTCATATGGTGTTGCGTCGTCGATGTCAAGACTCGGTCGAAGACAGCAGAAGAGCCGCCCAAGTCACCAACCGGTTATGCAAACCGGGTGCTCAGGAGGAAAGGAGACGAGAGTGAGAACGATGGCAAGCAGCGCAGTGCCCTGGATAGCAGGTACAGTACGGTACAGACAAAGTGGACAGTCTAAGGGAACAGGTAAATGACTGAGAGACTATAAGGATGAGGGAGATCGATGATGGCGAAGGAGGATGATAATCCGATACCGAGATCAGGAGCTACGGTCCGGTGCGTATCCGATAGGTACAAGGGGAACAGAGGTCCGAAAGATGATGGGATCCGGATAGCAGGTCGGACCTGCGGGCCGGTGAGTATCAGATAGGTACAAGATGGGCGAGTATAGATAAGAGATGAGATAAGGGAGGAGACTTGTGGTGAGTGCTGAGGAAGATCCGAGGAATGGCCGAGGGGTGTCATGGGAGGTCTGGTGACCTCCGGGGAAAGCCCGAGGAACCCGGTGGTCTCCGAGGGGCATCCGGTGGTTGCCGTGAAGGACCTGGTTGGGTCTAGGGCGGCATGACGGGATCATGGTCCGGTCATAGGCGCATGTACTGGATGCGAGGTCCGGTCTGAGGAAGGAGGCCGGACGTGCTGCCCGGATGGAGGAGAGCAGAGCGGAGAGAAATGGAGTGATTCGTGACATCACCCCTCTTTAAGGCGCACTTTCGCCTGGAGTGCGTCATGATCACAGATGGCCTTGGAGTTGGGTTTTTGCATACTTCCGAGGTTGGGGGGTCTAACCGCACCTGGATGACGGTGTAGAATGATGTGACCGCATCCTGTGCATTTGAGAGTGAAGTCCGTGGTCGCCACTGGTTTTCTGAGTCCGGATAACCTGCCCATTTGATGAGGTATTCAATGCCGCGTTTGTTCCGGTTAGGCGGGCATCAACGATAGACTCAACTTCATATTCTTCTTCACCATCCACCAGATCTGGTGGGGTAATGCAAAGTTTGGTCCATGGGCTTCGGTTTCCTTGTATTCCGAAAGGAGCGATACATGGAAGACCGGATGGATACGCCAGGTCGGAGGCAGTTTCAGCCGATAGGTGACTGGTCCCAGAACGTCAGTGATCTCGAAGGGACCCAAGCGTTTTGCTGCAAGCTTAGCTTAAGGACGCGTGGTCCGGACATTTTTTCCATCAAGCCAGACCTTATCGCCTTTCCAGAAGTGGATGGTTTGATGGGCATGATCCTTGTTGTTGCATTTCATAAGGTCCGCCGCCATTTGGAGGCTGGCTTGGACCTCAGTCCGGATATTTTCCAAGTGACGGAAGCGATCCTCCACTGCGGGCGTGGAGGATGTGGGGTTAACTCGGGGGATGGCCGTGGGGATATAGCCAAGGAGCATCTCAAATGGGGACCGGTTAGTTGCACTGTGGATACGGTGGTTATGCGAGAACTCAGCAAAAGGTAGCCAATGCACCCAGTCATCCTGTCGGTAGTTACGATTCCTTAGAATCGTTTACTCTATACCGGGTTTTCCTATCGAAAACGACACCTTGAACCAACCCCTATCTCCATTTGGCAGTTGGCTTACCTAATTGCAAGGTCACTGATCTGACGAGTTTGCAGGTTCAACTCCAGCTCTGGCCGGACTTTTGTTTACACTTGATTTGATGTAACTTAATCAGTTCTTAACCAATTCAGCTGTTCTTAAATTCTTCTGAATCTACTCATTTATCGCTTTCTGGTAGTATTTTTTGCATCCTGATCCATGCAGAACTCACAGAGTGTAACGAATTCCTACATTTTCCCCTGCAACACTTGAACTTGAGCTAACTCAGTCAATTCTCCACCGATTTACTTGTTCTCAACTGCGTCTAAATCTACATATTCCTAGCTTTCTATCTATACCTCACACGTCTCAATCGGTTAAGAACTCGCAGAATACGAGCTGTTTCTTTGTTTTTCCCTCTAAGATGTTTGAATCTCAGCTAGCTCAATCAATTCTCCACCGATTCACTCGTTCTCAACTGCGTTGGAATCTACTTATTCATAGCGTTCTATTCATACCTTGTATGTCTCGATTGGTTAAGAACTCGCAGAATGCGAATTGTTTCTGTGATTCCCTCCTGGAAGCCATGATTGCTTTGTAGCTCCACAACAAGCCATCAATGGACAAACGGTAAATTGATTTCAAACATGTTAGATTACGCCTTCCCAACACAATTTAGAATACAGAAATCGGATCACTGAAAAAAGAGATATTGTTCAGTCTATGTGCCACATCATCAAAACAATATTGTCTGCTATCTCAACAACGAATTGTGCTATGGTGATGCATACCATACTGTTAGAAAGCTATTGTAAACCTGATTTCAACAAGCCCTTATACATTATGATTGGTGCAATATTGGCAGAGCTATAAAACAATTAGTCTGCCACATCATCAAAAAATATACAGTCAATAGCTCAGTACATATTTATGCTATCATAATGAATAAACTACCATCCAAAAGCTATTTCTAATCTGGTTCTAAGAAGTATTTCCTCACCTTGACTAAGCTATAAGAGGATTAGTCTGCCACTTTTTATAGAGAGATACGTACAGGATGACTACCACAGCCATCAGGTAGACACCTTCTCTCAATGTACACCCCCTCACTGCAGAGGTGGAGAAGTAGCCTGAAAGTGTTGCAGCCACTGGGAGAGGCACCACTGGCTTCAACACTATCTAAAGAAAAGTCTTACAGAGAGGTGTTGCACTTCAAAACCGAGTTTTGATTATGTAATCAGTTCTCAGGACCATGGTACGGCCATACCATGGTTGAGCACAGCCACATACCTCTTAACGGCTGGCTCAGTTTGATGAGGTTGTAGGTTCAATTCCATCTTTGGCCATTTTGTTTTTTCATCTTTTAATTTATAATAAATGTATTTAATGCTTGACAACTAAATTTCAAACATCTATGATATAATACTATATGCAATAAAAATTTCCAACTGAAAATCTTGAATCAAATGATAAAAAACTTGGTTTTGTACAAGAGGTTTGCAGGATGTATGAAGAAAATATATGTTAGATATATTAGTAAGATTGAACATGAGTGTAATTGCAGATAACCTAGATACAAATCTATGTGTTATTAAGCAGATGCAGCCTAGATAGCAGCATGAACAGTGTAGTACATCTGAGAAAAGGGATTTTTGTATAGCAGCAAGTGCTGTTATGGGCCCTATCAGTGAGCTATGAGGGCTATGAAGTTGAAGTATTCAACTATGTAGAGCTATGAGGGCTATCATAGCCTCTGTAGTTGACTGTGTAAATTACATAGCTTACATAGCTAGTACTATCAGATACATAGTGCTATTCTACCAGTAAGGGAACTATGACTTCCTATGAGTACTATACTGACTATGCTAAGTCAGACGATACCAGAAAATTCGAGTCAGATTTCTTGTATTTAATGTATCCCATGGCACCACACAATCATTACACAGTGGTGTACTACATTATACAAGTAACTCAAGTACAAGGTAAGTATTCTACATGCTTGCACAACGTCATGCCTGTCGCCACGGCCGGTTGTGCATAGCAAAACGACTCGCGCGCGAGGTTGCTCGCATGCACACACCGTCGCCAGTGTGCGTAGCCCGACACGCACAGACAGGGCATCCCGGGCCCGCCTGTGCGCGTGGGCGTGCGCAACGGCGCTGTCGCGGGCCGTGCGCGCATCGTCGCCAGCGTGTGGCCTGGCGTGCGCAGATAGCGCCACACGTGGCTGCCTGCACCGTCGTTGCATGCGTGCGTGTATGGTTGCATGGGCGTGGTCGTCCATGGGCGTGTGCAGGGCACTGCCACGAGATGGCAGGGTGGCGCTGCAAGACGGCGGTGCACCGCCGCGCAAAAGGGCGAGATGGCGCTGCGAGGTGACACGGGCAGTGCTGCGAGACGGCGCCGTCTCGCAGCCTCGCCGTCGCCATCTTGCAGTCTCATCGTCGACGGTGGGGCGACACCGCGAGACAGCGACGGTGGCGCTGCGAGATGGTGGCCGCAGCGGCGGCAGAGCATGTCGTACGACGTCGAGTCAGGCCTCGTTGCCGTGGCAATGGGACCCGATGTCGCCGTCGCCGACTTGTCGAGCGAGGAGGTTGGGGTGGAATCGTGGGCGTAGTGGCAGGGTGTCGAGGGCGGGATGTGGTCGCGAGGGAAAGAGTACGAGTATCGTTCGTGTTAACAAACAATACTCGTTGATTAGTACAAAGACGATTGAAAAAAAAAAAAAAAAAAAAAAAAAAACACTGTTCTTTACTTACCTGGGGGCCTCGTCGCGTGCAACGTGTGGGTCGATGGACGAGACAGGAAGACCGTAGTACGGGCTTGCCCGCCCGTGCGTTGCTATGCCCGTGCTCGCTGGACGTGCGTGCCACGCACTTGTGTGCATAGCCGTGTGGTGTTCGCGAGCGTGTCATCAAACGCGTGGTGGTGTTGGCGCACGGGGGCTGTAAGATGTTGAGCCCACACGGCTTGGTGATGGTGTACGGAGGCGGTCTGTGCGCAGTTGCTGGTGACGCGCAGGGCGGTGGAGCTGCTGGCGGCGTGTTCGAAAAGCAGGCGGGCGTTGGCGACGTGGCGGAGAGAAGGCGGCAGGAGGAGAGGTTGGAGATGGGGTGGGCGAGGCGTCGTGGATGTCGAACAACGAGAGTATCGCTCGAGAACGAGCGATACTCTCTTTATTAGTACGAGCAATGCTAATAAACTAATTGGTTTTACTTACCTTGAATCCCTCTGTGCCCCTTCGAGATCCTCCCGCATTCAAACCCACGAGTTAGAACGACTGAGGGACAAGGAGGGGAGGGGGTGGTGGCAATGATGTACAAAGTCGTAAGGAACATGTACATAGCTCGACACGCCTTTGGTGCTTCAGCTACCAAACGCGCCCGAGTTCAACCATTTCGAGCTTCGCAAATCGAATAAAACACATTAAATTCTGAAAAAGAGGACACAGCTTTCATTGTATAGATCAAGTTGTATGAGACTAGTATCTAGTTTAGCTACTCTAAGCTACTGGGCAACGAAGTGAACTTAGGGAAAATCTGGCAATTAGCCTCTGGTGCGATGCCCGGCAAGGCCCGGCCCGGCCTCGGCAGCCAACATTTGACGCTCCGCTCGCCACGTCTATATAAGGCGTGCACAACGCGCTGTCTCTCTCTCTTCCTTACCACTACCATCCCCCGTCGTCTGTCTGCTTCCCTGCTCTTGCTCTACCTCCCTATATTAGGTACGTTGCTATGTTATCTTATCGTTCTTCAACCCTCATATCTTGTTGTAGACTTCATATTTTTTTTCTCTGTTATTTCGAGTAAGTCTCATATGTTTTCTTGTATTCTTCTTATGTATATTAACTTGTTGACTTGTCTTGTAGACTATGTTTTCACTTTTTTCCTTATCTTTGTGAGTCTTATGTATTTTCGCTTTTTCTTATCTTTGTCAGTTACATATATCTTTTTCTTCTGTTCTAAGTCTATATGTTTTTGTAATCTATTAATAATGTGTTATAAAGCTGTAGCAATGGTAGTGTCATCCTGAATGTATTGTAGTTAAATATTATTTGGAATATAATGTTTTTGAAATTCTTGCTGTTTTGAATGTGTCAAATATAACCAAGTTCATCAATTTTTGATATATTAGTATTGTTTGATGAGTTCATAGTATTTATAGTACTCTTTGTTGGCAGAGGTAACATAGAGTTGATAGCAGTCTTACTCACTAGATATAATATGATAACAGAGATACATTACATAGTTATGATAGCCCTTGTATGCTATAGTAACTATGACAACTATGGTAGCTTATGCCCTATGCTATGGTAGCTATGGTAGCTACTGCCTTATCCTATGATAGCTATGATAGCTCTATGTAGATTGTCTTGCTGCTATGGAGTAGCTATGTAGAAAAGGGGACTCCTATGGCCCTATCAGAGCTATGTAGATTACATAGTGTCACATACCACTGGTCCTTTTCTCAGATGTAGAGGGTGAGCATGAAGCATGCAGGCCCATGTACGGAGCTATCACTAGCTTGTTTGGGAGGTCGGCAGGGTGTGGTGGCAATGCACAGGGTGCCGCGGGCATGTGTGGGATGCTAAGATGCTGTGGGCCTGTACATAAAGTACAATGGGCATCCATAGGATGGTGGCTTGTACACAAGATGTGGCACAGCATGGCAGGCATGCACAAGGCACTAGGCCCATGCACGACTGCACGCCTGCACGTGAGGCACCAGGCATGGAGTACGGGCAGGCAACACACCTGCACATGGTAGCACACAATGTGCATACATGGTTGTGCTGGCTGGCATGCCGGCATGCAGCTGTAGCCATCTCTGAGCTGTCGCTGGCCCATCCACAAGCATCGAGGCATAGTGTGCCAGCATGGAGTGTACTAGGGTTAGGACTCTGACTAACAGCATGTCCTAGTGCAGAGTCTAAACATAGCATACTTTCAATATATAATAATACATCAAAAATCATTTTAAAAAAGGAATCGTCTTGCCATGCGAAGCATTGGCCCTCTCCCCCAAGTTGCAGAAGGAACGAAGGAACTGTTCCAGCTCTTGATTGACCCTTTCAGATTCGCCATCGGTCTGTCATCAGGAAAATTGGAAATCTACATAGCTCAGTACTAAAGTATGTGTCCTAACATAGTGCTATGGGGTCTATGTAGCCACCCTTGCACCTATGCAGAGCTATGGACATTATCATAGCCCTCATAGCAGCAGGTCAAAGGTATATAGACCTATCTACCTGTGAGCCATTGTTACCATAGCTATGTAGCATCATAGGCTTGCTATGGATTCTATCAGGCCTATGTTAGGTATGGTGGACTCCATAATCAGAAGTCAAATATTTTTTTATTATATCCAAGTCATTATTATTACAACAAATCCTACAATAATTGCATATGCCAAAAACGAAATCAGATGCAGGGCATGGATAGCACAGACACAGCACAGAGCACATGGATGTAGCACGGAGGGCGCGTTTACAGCACTGGGTGCATAGAAGCGGCGGGGATGGCACGATCACGGCGCAGATGGCGCGAGGATTGCGCAGGTGCGGTGTTGAGGACGGGAGACGCGGCGCCGAGCGTGCAGACACAGCGCCGAGAGCGCGGAGGCGTGGCGTGGAGGGCGCGGAGGGCGCGGAGATGTGGCACGGAGGGCGGGAAGACGTGGCACAGAGGGCGGGAAGACGTGGCGCGGAGGTGCAGACACGGCACGGAGGTGCAGACGCGGCGCGGAGGGCTTGACGCGGCGCGGAGGGCGTTGACGCGGCGCCGACGCGCAGACGCGGAGGGCGCTGACACGGCGCCTAGCGTGCAGATGCGGCGCGGAGGGCGCAGACGTGGCGCGGCGGGCGTTGACTAGACGCGGAGGCGTTGACGTGGCACGGAGGGCAGAAAGGCGCGCGGAGGGGCAGAGGCTGTTAGGGCCGTCCGCGCTCGTGCTTGCGCCGTCAAGACCGCTCATACAGTAGCCGTGCAGGCAGCAGGGCCACAGGCGGGTGCGTGCACGGCTGTTGAGGCCGTGCGCGTGCAGGTTGCGCACGCGTGTCCGAGGCGTGGAGCACGAGCGCGGGCGTTGCACGAGCGTGTGGCGCTGCAGCGAGTACGGCGAGCGCGCGGGGCGTGGGTCTTGCGGGCTGGGTCGTTCGCCGCGCTGTCAATACAGCAGATAGGGGGTCGGATGGGGTGTTTGAGGCCCGGCGAGCGCGAAGGGAAAACATCCGAGTCCCGTTGCCACGGCAACGGGACTCTACGGCGTGCGGACGTCGAGTGCACGGGCGGTGACGTGGGCCATGTGCGCAGGTTGATGACGGCGCCCGGACGGTGCATGACGGTAGGCGTGCGTAGTGCGTGGCGCCGTGCGCGATAGTGGGGACCGGGGCGCGGAGGTCGTGGCATATAGGGCGCGGGGTGTTGAGGTTGCGCGCAGGCAACCGGGGGTGTTGGCGTCGTCATTGGGAAGGCGGAGGGAGGGACTCAGGCCGAAGGGGACGACAGGGAGGTGGGACAGGCGATGGGAGGCGTGGGGGTGCCGATGGGGAGCATGGCGGTGTCGAAAGAACGAGTGTCGCTCGAAAACGAGCGACACCCTAGATTAGTACGAAAACATGATAAGAAACCCATTTTTTTACTCACCTTAAGCCCCTTCTCCTGCTGCTAATCCACCCCGGCCATGTTGATAATCGACAAAGGAGGAGAAAAAGACGAGGGAGAGAGGAAACAGGGAGAAGGACGAAGGGTGGAGGAAACAGGACGAAGCTGAAGGGTGAGGGAAAGTTGAGTGAAGAGTAAAAGTCTCGACGCGTCAACTCGGGGCTCCAGCCACCGAATGCCCGAAGACAAAACAAAACAAGAAAAACAGCAGAAAATACACAAAAAAGACAGGAGCTATATACGATGTATCTACATAGACTACATGAGCCAGTTCTGTAATAAATGCACAGTATATCACTCAGGTAGCAGGGTTAAAATAATGAAATCTAATACTTAGTCTCTGACGCGGCGCTCGGCAACGCCCGGCAGCCATGAATCTCGGCTTCGCCCGGGATTCATATATAAGGCTCGTGCGACGCGCGTTACCTCTTGCTCTCTAACCCCCACCATCTCTTGCCACGTTGGCGTCGTCGTCGTCGTTGTTGCTTGCTCGCCGTTGCTTCTTCTTTGCTCGTCGTTGTTTGTCCTTTGCTCGTTGTTGTTCCCTATTCGCTCGTTGTCTATTATCTTTAAGGTATGCTTTATTATCATTAATGGTCTATGTTCTCTACTAATGTTGCTTCTAGTTAAGTCTTTGTTATATCTATCTTTCTTAAGTTAAGGTGTGCTGGTCTTTTATTGTATCTAGCTTTTGTTGTTATGTCATTTAACACTTTTTGGTCAATAGATTTTCGCTTTTTGGGTTAAGTAGGTATCTAGTAATCTTTTTTAAGTTGTGAGTGAAAGCTGCTGTAGTTATTAATAATGTGTATTATCTGGATTAGAATAGTTTGACAGATCTTGTAATTGATTAGATATAATCTGAATTGAATAATTGCTTTTGAAATTATGTTTTGATATGAATTTTCAAATATTTGTGATAGATGTAAGATTTGCTTTATAGCTAGGGCAAGAATATGATAGTTCTGATAGATCTTATTACTTTGATAGATGTGCTAAGTTTACATATTGAGTATAGCATAAGTAAATGACATAGCTCTCATAGATCTAATAGCTAGGCATGCTATAGCAGCTATAGTAGCTTCATAGTCAGCTATGATAGCTATGATAGCAGTCCATAGCAACCCCCTTCAGCTCTATAGCACTCCATAGCACCTCCTTTGGGCTATCAGGGTTATGTAGTAAAGGGAGGTTCTATGGACCTATGACTTCTATATAAGGTATGTAGAGCTATGTAGGACCTGCATATTTTTCTGATGGTGGGTGATATGCAGTACTGAGAGCGGACTTGATCCCAAGCTTTTCGAAGATGCCACGCATCACTTTTCCTGTGTATTGGGGTCCGCGGTCCGAGATGAGCCGTTCCCATAGGCCATAGTTCCTATAAATCCTGTCGAGCAAAATGTCGACAGTTCCGTCACTAGTAATGGTCTCTTTGCATGGGGTAAATGATACGTGCTTTGAAAAACAATCAACAATGACATTGACGGAGTCATAACCCTGGCATGCTGGGAGCTTGACGACGAAGTCTGAGGTAATGTCTTGGAATGGGCATGTCGGAATGGCGTTTGGAATGGTTTCGACATGCGGATGGTGGGTCCGGACCTTAGTGGCCTGACAAACAGCACAACCGTCGACGTAGTCCCAAACAAATACTGACATACCAGGCCACCAATATTCTCGACTAAGGAGCTCGTAGGTCTTGTAGCGTCCGGGGTGGCCTGCCATGGGTGTGTCATGGTGCATGGTGACAATGTCACAACGTAGGTCCTGGTCCGTGGGTACGTATACTTTGCCTCGGAATAGGATGATTCCGTCTTCGATGTTCCATTCTTGGAGGCTTCTGGCTAGGGAGCGGGGACCACTGTTCCGGATTACCTCAAGGGCTTGAACAACTTCTGCGTCCTGGGTCTTTGCATCCTGAATGCGCTGGCGAAGGTTCTTGTTACCAACGGACTCAACTGCTCCGGGGCGAGTGGCACGGATCCGGAAATACTTGGGATCCAGTAGGACACGGTCAGAGTTGTCATCTGTCACCCCCTCCCGGTGATCTGGTCGTCGTGACATGGCATCCGGTCGGTGGTGGACTCCCGGTTTATGGATAAGGACAAAGTCAAAGCGAGTAAGGAACAAGGCCCAGCGAGCCTGACGACGACTCAGCTTCTGAGAGGACTTGAAGTACTCAAGGTTCTTGTGGTCTGTCCAGATTTCGACTGTATGGGGGGAGCCTTCTAGGTAATGGCGCCAAGCTTCAAGGGCTCGGATAATGGCTAGGAGCTCTTTGTCATAGATGTCATAGTTGCGCTCCGGTTCGGACAGCGCCTTCGAGAGATATGCAACGGGGTGCCATTGATCGTCATCTCCTTTTTGCGAGAGGATGCCACCAATGGCGTAGTCTGAGGCATCAACCTCTACAAGGTAGGCTTTGGATGGGTCAGGCATGACAAGGACCGGAGAAGATGTGAACGCAGCTTTAAGGTCCATGAAGGCTTCTTGGCAAGCATCGGACCAAAGCCATGGCTGATTCTTCTTTGTGAGGTCAACATGGGGCGTGCTACTTTGGAAAAGTCACGAATAAACCGGCGGTAGAAGTTTGCAAAGCCGACAAAGGACTGGACATCCTTGACGTTGCGGGGGACCGGCCAGTCCGCAATGCCAGCAACCTTAACCGGATCCATGGCGAGTGTGTCATGCGAGACAATGAGACCGAGGAACTCAACTGAGGTCTGTTCAAAGGAACACTTTTCCGGTTTCAAGAAGAGGTCATTGTCTTGAAGGCGTTGAAGCACTTTGCGAACAAGGGCACGGTGTTCTTCCATGGTTGCAGTGAAAATCAGGATATCGTCCATGTAGATGACAACCTTGCCGGTATCGATGAGGTCCTTGAAAAGTTCATTCATCATAGCCTGGAACGTCGCAGGAGAGTTGGTGAGGAAAAAACATTACCAGAGGTTCGAAGAGACCACGGTTGGTCTTGAATGCAGCCTTCCATTCGTCACCGTCTTGATCCGGACATTGTTATATCCCCAGCGGACATCCATCTTCGAGAACACCTTGGCGCCTTTGAGTTTGTCGACCAGCTCCGGAATCAAGGGCAGGGGGTATTCATTCTTGATGGTACCGGCATTGAGAGCTCGATAGTCCTGTACTGGGCGTAGTTTTCCATCTTTCTTCTTAATAAAAAAGAAGGGACTCGCCATGGGAGACTTCGATGGTCGGATGTACCCCTTTTTGACGTGGTCGTCCAAAAAGGCATCCAGTTCCGTCTGTTCTGAAGGTGACATGGGGTAAACCTTGCAGGATCGGGGCTCAAAGCCGTCCTTGAGGTCGATCCCATGGTCGTCGCTCTGGGAGACGCTCTGAGGTTTCCTTGTCAAAGACAGGCTGAAAATCCTGGTACTGGGGAGGGACCATGTCCTCGAAGGACTTCTCTAGGTTCTGTGTTGCCATGCGCTCAGCCAATTGCTGTGCATTAGTAAAGGACCGGCGGATACGAATGGTTTCTTCATGGGTGGCATCCGCATCCGGAAGGGTAGGCGACTCCCAGTCCGGGACAATGCCGGCCAGGCGAAGGCCTTCAGCGGTCCATGCCTCCTCAACATGTGGTCTGTCGTCATCATCTTCAGTGAACAGTCGGGTGGGGGTCTTTGGTAGGCAGATGCGACGGAGACGAACACCGTGCACCCGTCGTGCAGGAACAATGTATTTTGGAATCGGAGCAGCATGGAAGGACGTGTCGGGTGCAAGGGGGGATGGGCTGGGAGACGGAGTGCTCGGTTCGGGTGACAGTATGGGCCGGAGTCGGTCCGGCAGTTGGTGAGTGACGTTCCAGACGTACCCGAAGGTTCTTGACCGGCGGTTTATGCAACCTGCAAGAAGGCGGACACCGGGTCATGTCAACCTTCCGGGAGACCCAATCAATCCTTGGATTGTGTTCTTGCAACCAATCTGTCCCAAGGATGATATCGTAGTCTCCGATGTCAACAAGGAAGAACTCAGCTGTTTCTTCATGATAGGACTCCGAGTCCTTTGCATAAATGCGGATGTCCTGAGTGGCAGAGTACCGGACCCAGCCCATAATGTTTTCGGAGTTATCAACGTTGCGGACCGGAAATGGGTTGGGGAGTTTCTTGAGTGGAAAGCCATGTTTTTTAGCGAACTCCGGGTGCATAATGATACCTTCTGCACCACTGTCGAGAAGCGCTTCAGCGTCGGTTTGTTTCTTGATCGGGGTCATGAGAATCTTGACCTGGAGTGTGATGGATGGTGTCTGTCGATTGGGCGTGATAGCGGACATGCGCAGAGACGACGGATATGATTGCTCACAGGGATCAGATAATACAGAGAATTGATTGATGGATCAAAGAAATGTTTCATGCCACCACCAGACGACGTTACTGGGGGGCGCTCCCAAAACCCTCTACCATATCCCGCACTGCCTTTGCTTCTTCCTGCTCGGTCTCACTCAGACCCTTCAATTCGGCAGAGAGATTGGCAATGGACCGGTGGACTGGAGGGGTGGCGGGCATTCCGGGTTCATTGTTTTGAGCTACTCCCGGACTTGGACCGGTTTCTAGTGCTCGGATGCTCGGGGCGGGGTTACCGGGACAATCATGGAGATGTGCCCCTTCTGGCGACATCGGAAACACCCTCCCTCACGGCGAAGGCGCTCCCGCTCCTGGTCAGTGAGGCGACGGAGTTGGTTCCCGGCTGCAGCGACTGTGCGAGGTCGGCCAGTAGAAGGCGTTGGAGACGAGCGATTGCTCACCGGTGTCTTCCCCGTAGGGGGGCGTGGTTTCTGAAACTGGAGCGTTCCATAAACGCTGCATTCCTGTCCCGGGCCCTATCCTTCCAGTCCGAAAGCGATGCGGGCATGGGAAAGGTCCGCATGCAGTCGTCCAATAGGGCAGAGTTGAGTCCGACCTTGAACCAGTGTATGAGGGCCTCGTCGTTGTAACCGGTGTGCGGGGCATAGGATTCAAACTCGGTGATGTAGTCCACAACCGGTCGGGTACCCATCTTGAGACGATGAAGGGCGTCACGGTTCTCGGTGGCAGCGTCAAGGGGGGCAAAGTCCGTGTCAAAGCGGGTGAAGAGGTGGTCAATGGTATCAAAGCGCCGGACGAACGTTTTTGGTGAGTTTGTGTCTGCATCCCATGATTCATCGTCCTGGAGGATCTCCTCAACACGTTGCACGGCCCAGGATCCTGCGATCGGACCTTGGCAGAGGTCCAAGAATAAGGAGATCTTGGCTGCTTCATCCTTGTATTTGGTGCTGTTGGCACGGAGGAAGAGGCGGATCCGGAGTTTAAACTCCCTGGACTTGGAGCGATCCCCCTGAAATGGGGTTGGCTTTACACCGATTTCACTGGTAGACATGTCGGTGATGGAGACTGGGGTCGGGGCAGGGAGGATGACTGGTTTGACGTTGGTGATAAACGTCGGAGGCGCAATGGTGACAGGATGTGGGGGCGGGGTCCGGTTCCGGGATGGTGGGAGTGGGATTGAAAGAGCCTGGTGGTGAATCTCTTCAGATCTCCGAAGGCTCGCCAGTCGTGTGCGTTGTTCTTGTTTGAGGTGTTCTAGGATTGTTTGGGAAAGCGCAAGCTCGGATTCACTGATGAACTGATCACTCGCCTGCCAAAACCAATGGTCTCTTTCTTCCGTAAGACTTGGTCTCCACACAACAACTCTCCGGTTTGTATTAGACCGGTACGCGTAGTACTTCCGGGTGACGTCGTCCCAGGTAAGTCCGAGGGGTACGGAGAGCGGTTCTGTGCGCGCTGGGGGAGACTTCGAGGAAGAGCTGGTGGGGGAGGTGGGGTCGCAGGGTGTCTCCGGTGGTATTCCTCTGCAGCGGCTTGGAAATCGTGGAACTCTAGATAGGGGTTCTCGTCACGATCAGCAAAGTACCACCGGTCAGCTAGATCTTCGTCCTCGTGGTCAAACTGAATCCGGGCGGTACCGAAAAGGTGTAAACGTAGTACTCGTCTAGGGACTCGAATATCCGAGTGGATATGGCTCGGAGGTTTGGAAGTAGCGGGGGTCCGGAGGATCAATGGTGATGGTCTAGAAGAAGTCCGCCGCAACAGGGCGACGGCCAAGGAGTCGAGGGGTCAAGGTATCGGCAGCGTATGGGGTGCGAAGAAAGGAACTTCCTATTTTCTCGCAGGCCAACACAGGTTCGGGGGAGGGTTCCGGCGTAAATAGTCCGTAGGTCTGGAAAGAAAACAGTGTCGATGGGGGAATAATCAATGGGGATCCGTGTCCAGGGCGTCGATGGTGATAAGCGCGAGGTCTGCGATGAAGGCAACAAATGTCTGGGTTTCTATATGAAAGACGATCCGAATCCGAACGTATAAGGCAACAGAGACAGCACCTGCGCGCGGTTTCCACGATTTCAATCGGTACCAAACTCCGTCTGCTTCCCAGCCAGTCCGTTCGACGTAGGGCTGGATGCACAGGTGCGAGCTTGTTTCGATGGTGTTACTGATGGCAAAGGGAAGGTGCGGCTGGTGGTATAGGTGTCGGGACTCTGTAAAGATGTCGGCGTCGAGGGGGAATTGAATTTGGAAAGATATGATGGGCGATAGAGAAATGGTGAGGCGGGCGTATGAGAGACTGTCCAGGTGTCAAGACTCGGTCGAAGACAGCAGAAGAGCCGCCCAAGTCACCAACCGGTTATGCGAACCGGGTGCTCAGGAGGAAAGGAGACGAGAGTGAGAACGATGGCAAGCAGCGCAGTGCCCTGGATAGCAGGTACAGTACGGTACAGACAAAGTGGACAGTCTAAGGGAACAGGTAAACGACCGAGAGACTATAAGGACGAGGGAGATCGATGATGGCGGAGGAGGATGATAATCCGATACCGAGATCAGGAGCTACGGTCCGGTGCGTATCCGATAGGTACAAGGGGAACGGAGGTCCGAAAGATGATGGGATCCGGATAGCAGGTCGGACCTGCAGGCCGGTGAGTATCAGATAGGTACAAGATGGGCGAGTATAGATAAGAGATGAGATAAGGGAGGAGACTTGTGGTGAGTGCCGAGAAAGATCCGAGGAATGGCCGAGGGGTGTCATGGGAGGTCTGGTGACCTCCGGGGAAAGCCCGAGGAACCCGGTGGTCTCCGAGGGGCATCCGGTGGTTGCCGTGAAGGACCTGGTTGGGTCCACCAGTCCCAGTCCCCACAAAATAATGTGGACCGGAATCACGCCGCAAGAGCATTGCAATGTTTGCGGCTGTAGCCGCAGGTAGCCGAGCACCTGTTGCCGCAGACATTACAATGCTCCGCTCCTGGGCAGCATTGAAATGCTGCCCAGGTTCACCGTATCTGAGAAAAGTGAATTTTATATAGCTGCAGGTTCTATTATGGGTGCTATCATCGAGCTATCAGAGTCTATGAAGTTTGCTTATCCAGCTATGTAGAGCTATGAAAGCTATGAGAGCTTCCATAGCTTCCATAGCTAGTAGTGCCAGCTATATGATGTTATCATAGCTTCTATAGTTAGCAGTTTGAAATATATAGCACTACCATACTTAATCAGATGAGCTATGATAACTATTAATGCTATGTCAAGTCAGGTAGGTAGAAAAGGTGCCAGGTCATAGTTAATTATATTCAATGTAATTACTAATACAAATTAAGTATACTACACTACATGCGGCGTGCATATGCAGGCCCGCGCGTGCGCTCACGGGGCGCGACAAGGCGCAAACGCGCACGACAGTGCGGCTGGTGTGCACGACGCCGCAGTAGTCCCGCATGCGAAGCCTCGGCCCGTACGCGGGAGTGTGCGTGCTGGCGGGGCCCGTGCGCGAGACGCTGGGCTGCCGCAGGCTCATGCGGGGCCGTAGGGTCCATGCGCAAGGCGATGGGGCACAGGCGAGGCCCGGAGGCCGTGCGCGGGGCGCCGTGCCGTCCGGGCGTGTACGCGAGGCGCGGGGGGTGCATAAGGGGCGGCGGGCGGCGGGCCCTTGCGTGAGGCATGAGGGACCGGCGCGAGGCGCGCGGCGCGCGCGGGAGGCGTATGCGGGAGGCGTATGCGGGAGGCGGCGTGCGTGCTTGAGGCGCGGGCGGCATGCAGGAGGCAGCGCCGGGCGCCGGGCCCGTGCACAAGGCGTTGAGGGGCGTGCGTGAGACGTGGCGAGCGTGCACGAGGCACGGCGCCTGTGAACGACGGGTTGGGGTGCAGCAAGCCCATGCGCGAGGCGCAGGAGGCCGGGACGAGGCACGGAGGCCGTGCGCGACGCAAGAGTTCCGCACGCGAGGCGCAACGGCCACGCGCGAAGCCTGGGCCCGTGTGCGATAGGGCAGGCCTGCGCGGGAGATGCGGGGCATTACGCGGGGCGGGGAGGCCGTGCGCGGGGTACCAGGGACGTGCGCGGGGTGCGGAGCTGCCGCGGGCCTGTGCGTGACGCGGTAGGCCTGTGCGCGAGGTGCGGCCGTACGCGCGAGGGCATAGGCAACGTGCCCGCTCCTGACCCGTGCGCGAGGCGCCGAGCTGACATGCTTGGCGCACCCGTGTCGTCCGCGGCGTGTCGTTGCTGTTGCGGGCACAGCTTGCTGTCGTGGCCAGCCGCGCGTGTGCCAGCGCACGCGGCTGTGGTCATCGGAGGCGGCGCGCCGGGCATCGGTGACGAGTGGGCGATGGCGGAAGGGGTGCGTGGTGCGTGGTGGTGAAGAAGAGCGGCGAGGGGAGACGAGGGAGACGTCGAGAGTATCGCTCGAACGAGCGATACTCTCGGTTTCAGCGCGAATAAGCACGATAAACAAAATATATAACTCACCTTAAAGGGCCCCCTGCGTCCTATTTTACCCCTTCGATACTCGTTTCGGCGGAAGAGAGAGGGAAAGACGGAGAGAGGACGGAGAGAGGACGGAGAGAGGCCCGAGCAAGGAGGAAAGCTGCAGGGAAGTCAAGACGAAGTTCGACGCGCGTTCGGTGCTTCAGCCACCGAACGCGAGTTCAAACGGTTCGAAGCACAACAAATCAGATCAAACCATAGAAACTCACAGAAAAAGCAAGCAACTGAATATTGCTCGTATAAATACATTGAATGAGAACGATATATATCTACTGTATTGTACGTTCCTGCATATCGTGTGTAAAGTTGTCACGTCTGGGATCCAGCCTCTGACGCGGCGCTCGGCAGCGCCCGGCAGCCACGATTTTCGGCTTTGCCCGGGATTCGTATATAAGGCGTGCACAACGCGCATCACCTCTTGCTCTTTAACCCCCACCATCCCTTGCCACGTCGGCGCTTTTGTCGTCGTCGTTTGCTCGCTGCCGTTGCTTGCTCGCTCGCTGTCATCGTTCGATTGCTGCTCGTCGTCACTTCTTACTCGTCGTTCTCTCTGTTGTTTAAGGTAAGACCTTGTCCTTGTCTTATGACTGCTAATGTTTTGACACTTGCTACAGTATCCTTGTAGTCTTACAAGGTAAGTTCTCTTATGTTTTGCACTGATGTCTTCAAGTTGTCTTATAGATTTTCGCTTTTTGTCAGTTTGGTAAGCTTTGATGTGTTATCAGTGTTATCTTTGAATACTTATATCTTTTTTTCTTATGTATATTTTCGCTTTTTAGAGTCATTGTAAGTTTGTCATCTTTTTTTGTACTTGTTTAGTAGTCTTTGTAGCTTTATCAATGTTTGATGAAATTGTTTGAAAAATTTAATGTCTTTCAATTTTTGATGTTTTGTGACTTTGAAATATGAGACTCTTGGCCTATAATCTTTTTTCAATTTATATGTTGTTCCAACACAATTGAATGGAGGTGATATAGAGTAGATAGAAATCTTATCAGCTAGATATAATATAATGATGAACATATCATACATAATTGGCATAGCTTTTATAGCCATCTTATACTACAATAGCTATGGCAGCTATGATATCTTATACCCTATGCTATGGTAGCTATGTAGCTTATGCCCTATGCTATGGCAGCTATGGCAAGCTATGATAGCTTTGCATAGATTACTTGACAGCTATGGGACTGCTATGTATAAAAGAGGACAGCTATGGACCTAGGAAAGCTATGTAGCTGATATAGCCTGATATACCAGTGGTAAATTTCTCAGATGACACGGGCCGCTTACAGGGCTACATATTACTCTACGGCAGCGGCTGTTGCCGCCGCCCTCGCTCGGCACTGCCCCGACCCGCCTCGGCTACACGCCGTGCACGCTCCCGCACCGGTTACGCACCTCCCGCCGCCGGCGCTACGTGCGCCCTCCCGCCTCGGCTATGCGCTGTGCACCTCCCGCCGCCGGCGCTACGCGCGGGTTCCCCACCCTGCTCCTCTTCTATTCATGCAGCATTGCCGGAGGGTCCCTGACGGGTCCAGCTACACAGCATACTGCATGAAAGGAGAGAAGGGCAAGGGCTGCGCTGCCCGCTACCGCCCGCGCCCGCCCGCCGCCGTTTGTGCTCGCTGCCCGCCGCTGCCGCCGCGGCTGCCCGCTCGTGCTCGCTGCCCGCCGCCGTCTACGCGTGCTCGCCGCCGTCCGCGTTCGCGTGCCCGCCCCTTTCTGTGCGTGCTCGCCACCGTCCGGTGTCCGCGCTCGCGTGGCCGCCGTCCGCGCTCGCGTGGCCGCCGTCCACACTCACGTGGCCGCCGTCCGTGCTCGCGTGCCCTGTGCCCGCCGCCGTCCGCGCTCGCGTACCCGTGCCCGCCGCCGTCCGCGCTCGCGTTCCGCCGTCGCCGCCGTCCGCGTTCGCGTGCCCGCCATCGTCCGCGTCCGCGTGCCGCCGCCGTCTGTGCGTGGTCGCCACCGTCCGCGTCCGCTGCCCTCTGCCGCGCCCGCCGGCCGTGTGCGTGTCGTCGCCGCTCGCTCTCTGCCACTCCCACACTCTCCCCGCCGTCCGCGCTCGTCCGCCACCATTTGCGCCCGCGCCCGCTCCTCGCCGCTCGCCGATCTTGCTCCCTCACCGCGCATTGGCACCGTGGAGAGCGCCTCGGCGTGCATGACAGCACGTCCGACGCGGGCACGGAGGTGGGGGCTGGACAGAGCTACAGGCGTGACGGAAACGCCGTAGAGACCGCGCGGCGTGTGGTGGAACGCGCGTGGAAGTGGAATACGCGTGTTGAAACGCGCGGGAAGGTGGAACGCACGTGGTGGAACGCGGGCAGCGAGGTATGCGCGTGCTGGAACGCGCAGAAAGGCGGGGCACGAGTGCTGGAACGGCGTTCCAGCCGCAAATCCGCGGGGGATCGTCGCGCACGCCCGGGGAGTCTTCGCGCACGCCTATGCGGTGTGCTGGTGAGGCCCGCGCGGGTGCTGAGCTGCGCGCGAGGAGGCAGCTCCGGGGGAGGCGGGGTGTGAGATGGGAGTGAATACGCGCATTTGCAAGCGCGAGGGGAGGTGGTCGAGGGAAGGGGTGGTCGGCGTTGCCACATCAACGGCGTCTCGGGCTTTTAAAAAAAGCACAGAAAGTCAGTAACCACACAATGAAGAGAAAAAAGAATATAGACGTACCAATAAGAGGCTATTGAGCCTCGCAATTCGCCCGCTCGAGTGAGCGTGGCGGGAAGAGCAAGAGCAAGAGCAAGAGCAAGATCCTTGTGGCACGTTCGGCGATTGCCGAACAGGGCGACGAACGAGGCTAGTCGATGTGCAAAGACGACTTTCAAGACGAATAAATTTGATTAAATTTCACAAATAATACAGCAACTGTAGATACAAGGTAATAATGTAAATACAGAATTGTGTATGAATTGAATGCACTGGAAGCGTGTTGTGTGCGAAACACTGATAAGAATGTCTAAAGTGTACGGCGCTTGTCAATGAGGCTAAACGCGTCAAGCTCGAATCGAGGTCCCGGGCATGCCGGACACCTGATTCGAGTAGCATTTCCTCAAGATATCGAGCTCGACACGCCTATCGGTTTATAGACTCATATTGAGGTATCTTATTTTAGTCTATCTCGGTTTTATTTTATTTTAGAGAAGGTCAGATCATCAGGATCTTGTCTAGATACAATTTTCTCACACACTATAGTCAAATTCTACATGTATTTCGGGCCTGGATAGCTTGAATCATGTTCAAAAAATCTCAAAATTCGTGAGCACCCTCTCAGTAGTACTAGGAAACTTAACCATGCATAGAATAAGTGAAGATACACGTAGTAGAGTATGTACCGTAGAGGAATCCTGCCTAGGGTTACCCTAGGGTTATGTTATTTCTCTCGTCACGGTCTTTTCTTTGTTCAGAATGACTAGATATTTGATGTACATGTTTGATCATACTGTATATACACATTCTATGCGAAAATGGAGTCCAATTTTACGCACAGTCCGTGCGCGAATGTTCCGTACCTTGGACATCGGGCATCTCGGCCTTCAGCCACAGTTTCTCGGCGTTCTCCGAGCCGCGCCACAGTACGTACGCGGCTCGTTCTCGGGGCTCTGTACTCTTCTGCGCTGCCCTCTGCGCGCACGCCCCTCCAGTCCCTCTTCGCGTGTGCTCGCCGCCGCGTCACTCACCTTTTTGCGCGCCTCGCGCCGACTATTCCCGTCCACGCCGCCTCCCCCATTGCGTGTTCCCGCCGTCTTCCGCGCACACCCGGCACACGCACGCACACCCCAGCCACACGTACGCACGCGCGCACCACCCGCGCGCGTGCTCGGTACTCCGCCATGACACCGGCAACAGGAACGCGTAGCAAGCCGCGTCGAACGCCCAGCACCGACCCAGCACCGCACGCGACGCCGTTTACACGCGCGGCCAGCGGCCAGCAACGCACGCCACGACGCCCCAGCAACCACGCGTGACACCCCAGCAACCACGCACGGAAGCCCAGCCGCCGCGTCCACTGGCACAAGCGACAGCCGCCGAGTGACGTCGAGCGGTTGCGGCGGAGCCAGCGCAGGTGAGTGGGCAACGGGTGGGGAGCGGGCAGTGGGCAGCAGGAGCGGGAAACAAGCGGCGCGTGGGGGTGGCGGGCAGCGCGCAGAGACGGCGAGCAGCGAGCAGCGAGCAGCGGGCGGCCGGCGGCGGGCGAGGAGCAGCGGGCGGCCGGCGGCGGGCGACGAGCAGCGCGCGGGGAAGGCGGGCGCGAGCGGCGAGCGGCGGGCAGCGGTAGCGTGCGGCGGGCAGTGGTAGCGTGCGGCGGGCAGCAGCAGCGTGCGGCGGGCAGCAGCAGCGAGCGGTGGGCAGCAGCAGCGAGCGCGGGGCCGGCCAGCGTGCGGCGACGCGCGGGCAGCGAGAGCGCGAGGGCAACGGGCAGCGAGCGCGAGCGCGGCGGGCGGGCGGGGGCGCGACCCGCAGGCCATCCCCACATGCAGCCAGCTGTGTAGCTGGACCTTCCGGTCCCTCCGGCGCGGCTGCATGCAGGGAATGACGGGGAGCGTGCGCGGCGGCGGCGGTGCGTGCGCAGCCGAGCGGCGAGCGCACGCATGTATAGCCGAGCGGCGGGCGCGCGCACGCGTAGCCGAGCGGCGCGCACACGCGTAGCCGAGCGGCGGGCGACGCGTAGCCGAGGTGGGGCGGGGCAGTGCCGAGTGAGGGCGGCGGCCACAGCCGCCGTCGTAGAGTAGCGTGCGGCCCGGTAAGCGGCCTGTGAGAATCTGGGCAGCATTATAATGCTGCCTAGGAGCGGGGCATTCTAATGCCTGCGGAGACGGCTGTATCCGCAGGAATTGGAATGCTCTTGCGGCGTGATTCCGGTCCCATTATTTTGGGACAACTGGGACGCCTCTTGGGTCTAGGGCGGCATGACAGGATCATGGTCCGGTCATAGGCACATGTACTGGATGCGAGGTCCAGTCTGAGGAAGGGAGGCCGGACGTGCTGCCCGGATGGAGGAGAGCAGAGCGGAGAGAAATGGAGCGATTCGTGACAGAGGGCACTTGTGTTTCTAAAGATTCCGGTTTTGATTTGTTACATCCCTCTCCAATCTCCGCCTCAGTTCCCGTTCCGAAGCCTGTACTGTCTCCCATGGCCGCTCGTCGCACCAATCATGTTAAAATGGATGCCCTTGGCTCCATTCTTGTGGCTGAGCTGAAGTCTCTTAACGAGATTTCCCGTCCCATTGTCGATGCGCGGTCTGACATTGTGCAGACCGTCCAGTCAGATGTCGTTGCCACCGTGCGAGAACGCATCGAGTCCTTGGCGTCAGCCGAGCATCTCCGTTTACTTGACCGTAAACTGAAAAACGAATTCGCTGACTGCTTTCCCGAGGACATACCGCCCATACACCATCTGCCGACAGATGTCGTGCATCGTATTTGCCTGAAGACGGCTGACTTTACGATCAAAAAACAGAACTATACCTGTCCTCGCAAGTACCTCACGGCCTGGAAGACCCTTCTCGATCAGCACCTTGCTGCCGGCCGAATCCGTCCTTCCACGTTGCCGTACGTCTCCCCATCCTTTATTGTCCCAAAGGCTGACCCAAAGGCCCTACCGCGCTGGGTCAATGACTACCGTTGGATCAACACCCACACCATCCCCGACAACTTCCCCTTACCACGCATCGAAGACATCCTCGCGGATTGTGCGAAGGGGAAAATCTGGGGTAAGATTGACATGACGAACTCATTCTTCCAGACCCGCATGTACGAGGACGACATCAAGTACACTGCCATGTCGACCCCCTTCGGACCCCATGAATGGACCGTCATGCCCATGGGCAGCATGAACGCGCCTCCGACGCACCAGTGCCGGATGGTAAATGCTCTTCGCCACCTCATCGGGAAAATCTGCCATGTTTACATGGATGATATCATCATCTGGTCCCAAACCATCGCAGAACACGAACGCAACGTCGCGGCCATGACCATCCTTGATGCGTTACGTGCCACTGACCTTTACTGCTCACTGAAGAAAACTGATTTATTCTGCCTGGAGGTCACCTTTCTCGGGCACCACATGTCCGCCGCAGGCATCTCCGCCGACCAATCCAAGGTCAACAAGATCCTCCAATGGCGGCGGCCTGCTCCTAAATCAGCTTCCGACGTCCGTTCCTTCCTCGGCCTTGTGCGCTACATCTCCACCTTCCTGCCAGTGCTTGCCGAACATACTGCCATCCTGACGCCGCTGACAACTAAAGACGCGGAGAAGTCGTGGCCTACATGGACAACACAGCATGCCGCGGCCTTCGATGCCATCAAACAGCTCGTCATCAGCCGCGAATGCCTCACCGTCATCGACCACAACAACCCGGGTGACAACTGCATTTTCGTCACTTGCAACACTAGCGACCGGCAGACTGGTGCATGTCTCTCCTTCGGCCCCACCTGGGAAACTGCACGCCCAGTCGCATTCGATTCCATGCAACTCACTGCCACTCAACGGAACTACCCTGTTCATGAGAAAGAGCTGCTCACGATTGTCTGTGCGCTCGACAGATGGTGCGTCGATCTCCTCGGTGCTGCCTTCACCATTCATACTGACCACCGTACACTCGAGCATTTCATGTCTCAGTCCGACCTCTCCCGTCAGCAAGCCCGCTGGTCCGAATTTCTGTCCCAGTACAACTTCAAAATTGAGTACCTCCCTGGGCCTGCAAATACCGTCGCAGACGCACTCTCACGTCTTCCCGACGACATTTCAGAGCCCGTACGGCGTCCCAACCCTGGCGATCCTGACGCTCCGGAACTCGACTTTCTCGTCTCTTCGTCCCAACCTCCCCTCTCCGCTGCCACGCTCGCGCTGTCCGCCGATGCCTCCTATGTCACCCGTATCCGCGAGGGCTACCAGAATGACCAATTCTGCCTACGCCTTCGCAACAACCTTGCGAGCACACCCGTAGCCACCGAGCAACACGGCCTGCTTTATATTGGTGACCACCTTGTCGTCCCTCGCGTTGGCGACATCTGTGCCCTTCTCTTCCGCCTGGCCCACGACACGCTCGGGCATTTCGGAACCGACAAGTCCTACGCCTCGCTCCGCGGTTCCTACTACTGGCCCGGCATGCGGAAAGATCTCGAAACCGCGTACGTCCCGGGCTGCTCAGACTGTCAGAGAAATAAGTCGCTTTCACAGAAAGCGACTGGCCCGCTGCATCCGCTCCCCGTACCAGACGAACGCAGCGACAGCGTAGCCGTCAATTTCATCGGACCCTTGCCGCTCGACTCTGGTTTTGACTGCATCGTCACCATGACCGACCGTGCCGGTTCTGACATCCAGATCATCCCAACCCGGACCGACATTTCCGCTGAAGACTTCGCCTCGCTTTTCTTCGAGCATTGGTACTGCAACCACGGCCTTCCGCTCGACATCGTCTCCGACCGCGACAAACTTTTCGTCTCTCGTTTCTGGCGCGCTCTCCACCGGCTCTCAGGTGTCACCTTAAAGATGTCCTCAGCCTTCCACCCCAAGACAGACAGTGCCAGTGAACGCACCAACTGGACCATTAACCAATGTCTTTGCTACCATGTCGACCACAACCAGTCAGGCTGGGTCAAGGCCTTGCCCTTGGTGCGTTTCCACATCCTGAGCGCTGTCAATGCCTCTACTGGTTTCTCGCATTTCCAACTCCTGTATGGCCGCTCGCCCCGGCTCATTCCCCCGCTCAACCCTGATGCTACCGCATCTGCGAAAGCTGAGTTCCCCCTCGGCGCTGAACGTGCTGCTGCGCTGATCGATCGCATTCAGGCTACGACGCACGAGGCACACGACAACCTCGTCGCTGCCAAGGTCGACCAGGCCAAATTCGCCAACCGCTCTCGCACCGCCGACCCAGTTTTCGCCGTCGGCGACAAGGTCCTCCTCTCCACGTTCCACCGTTGCCGCAATTTTGCTACCGCCGACCAGCTACGTGCCGCGAAATTCCTGCCCCGGTACGACGGTCCATATACAATCACCAAGGCGTCACCTCAACACTCGTCGTACACGCTGGACTTGCCCAACACCCCCAACATCTTCCCAACCTTCCATGTCTCACTCCTCCACAAATTCGTCCCCAACAACAACGTCGCTTTCCCCGACCGTGAACTCCTGCATCCTGGCCCGATTGTCAACGACGGACTTGAAGAAGAATGGGAAGTTGAAAAGATTGTCGGGGCTCGTAGACGCGGTCGAGGTTGGCAGTACCGAGTCAAATGGAAAGGCTGGGGCGATGAAGACCTACGATGGCTCCCGTTCGCCGAACTCAAGGACTGTGCCGCACTCGATGTTTGGCTGGCCGACCACCCGACACACTCTCCGCGGCACCACCGACACATTTCCCGACCTTCAACATGAGCTCCCCTTCTTTTTTCCGGTGAGGAAGGGTGTAACCCCGTCCCGTGATCACGACGCGTCAACTTGTTTGTTTGTTTGTTTGTACATCGCACACGCACTACTTAGACCGCGCGCTCAGTTGCTTTCCTGTATTCCCTTTTCCCCTCCTGTATTATCCGTTGTCTCTCCAAATCCACGCTGCGGTTCTCCTTCTGTTTTGTCTGCTTCCCCTTAGTGTTTGCCGTTCATCCGACGGCCTTCCAGTGCAACACATATAGTAAAAGATACTGCAGGTGCCCTGAAGGGTCTACAATATTATGCTTTTCATAATTTAAGTGTCAGTACTTACAGATGGAGCGAGACTCAAAGTCAGCTTTACGATCAGCATGAAAAAGTGCATAGATTTCTGACTCAACTTCCAACTCAACTTTTACCCAACTTTTCTCAGCAATAAATCAATAATAAATAACACTACCAAAAAAGGCAAATTACATGGATAGCTGCCAAAGAAAAGGTATTCAAAGCATTCTTCTTCCATCTCTCTTGACTTCCAGTCATTCTACACCAAAAACCAGGCTTGTAAGTACCAGAAAAAAATCATTGGACAAGCAGGGGATTGAGCCCTGGGCCTCGCGCAATCACGTGACTGTTTAGATAAGCCAACTGCAAAGCGCGCGCTCTACCACTGAGCTACATGCCCTTGAAGATTAATCTTCCGTGTGAATACAAGACAAGTGATACCATCTTGGGGTTTCTTGCAACTTGGAAGCCTTAATATAAGGTGCATTAGTCCAACTGGTGTAGAATATCTCCAGCTGAATGCTACCAAAAAATGGAGTGGAGGAATCTGGAGAGCATGGACACTGACTGCGTATGTGCGAACTACTCAAACGAAACTCCGCGGCACGCGGATCTCTCGACGCGCGCAACTCGAAATGCACTTACTGGAACACAAGTATCTGCACGAGAAGGCGTTCGCGGAGCCCCACCAACGCAGAAAATGCAGAACATGATTATATATGCCAGCCTCTACACAGAAAATGAAACGGCACTGAATCCGAGCGACCGACCGTGAGGGCCCAAACGTGAAACGGCAAGGAGTCCATGCATGCGAGGCGGATGTATGTGTATATGTATGTACGAGACGAAACGACTGGCGCGCGGCGAGAAGGATACACAGGCAGAACGAGTCAGTAAAGTGCGGTGCGTGCTACGATATTCTGTGGATGGGTTGATGATGGCGTGCTATGTACTGTATGTGGCGGTGATGCGGTATTACGGCGGTATAGGGTACTTCGCGGGCGGCGGATGCGTCTATGGGCTGCCCATGCTGTCGCCGCCGCCGTCCTCGCTCATGCTTGCCGCGCTGGCGACGCTGCCCGCGCGCCCCGGCCGGATCGTCGGCTCGTCATCCGTCGAGCCGTCGAACTCCGTCTGGGACTCGGTGTCGGCCTCGCTCGCGGTGCTCAGCGACGTCGTGGAGCGGCATGCGTGCAGGGAGGGCGTGCGGTGCGCGTCGTGGAGGGCCGGCGCAGGGCGGTGCGTGCCCGGCGGCGCTGGCTGCACGAAGAACTGCGAGCCTGCGGAGGCGTCCGGCGCCTGCGGCTGGTGCGGCGGGAGCGCGTGCGTGCGCGAGAACATGATGAGCTGCTCGGCGTAGCTCTGCATCTCTTGCTCGGAGATCGTGAGGCGGAAGTCATTGAGCAGGAGGAATTGGAGCTCGAGGCGGTTCAGCTCGGCTTGAGGAAGGCCGCCGACCTGCGAGAAAGGAAGGGGGACCAAAATTAGTAAATGCATAAAGGATAATCGGAACGCGAAAGATGAGGGTGGCCCGACTGCACATTCTGCGCTTATCGACGCACAAAAGGCACAAAGGCTCAGGCCGATCGACAACAAAGAACGCGTGAAAGAGCCGCGAAAAATCAAACGCACTTTGGCATAGCGCGAGTTGGTGTAAAACACGTCGCTGAAGAATTTACTCGCGACCGTGACACCGGCGATGACGAGGCGGTGTATATTATACGAGTCGATGACAAAGGTCCTGCCCGTTGTTTCCGTCGCAATGCGCGCCATACGGTCAAAGTAGACGAGCAGGCTGAGAAAGACGTCGTTTGTCGTCGGACAATACTTGAGAATCCGTAGGAGATATGCTTCGAGCGAGATGGAGGGGATGTTGCGGGCGTGGAAGGAGAGCGGGGAAGAGGGTGTGGAGAGTGCGGCGCGCGATGCGGTGGTGAGCGTCGTCCATATTGGACGGCTCTGCATCTCGGAGGGGGGGATGGATGGCTGGGAGGAGGGGTCCGATGGTGGTAAATGGTCGTTCGCAGCGGCAATCTGGGTGAGGAGGGAGGCGAGAAGGCGGAGAAGGTCCTGCGACGGATACGTGTGGATATCGACAGATTTCGTGGGCGAGCTCGCCGGCGGTGGCGGCCGCAGTGGAGGGGGTTCGGGATACGAGACGCGTGAAGATGATGCGGATGATGTGGAGGCGGATAGAGGAGGCGGAGGGTGGTGAGAGGATGATGCGGAAGATGAGGTCGACGCCACGGTGCTCGGCCTGGAGTGGGAACTAGAATAGGAGGAATTTCGGCGGGAAGGGGTGACAGAAGATGAGGAAGAAGAGGGAGTGTGTAGGGGATGGTCGTGCTGAGAAATGGGAGGTGCCAGCGCGAGCATTCTGTAGGATTACTGGCACTGGGTGATGGTAGACCTCTACAAGACCCGTCAACGAAAAAACGCGGCTTTAGTGACTGTGACTTACCAGGTCACAACTCGCACGTGTATACGATCAACAGTTTCTGTTTCGTTCTCTTTCAGCGGTCCTTCAGAGAGGTCTGTGTAGCAGCGATGGGTGGAGAGGGATGTGGTCAAGAAGAGTAACCCGCTGACAAGCCTTCTGTCGGTTATAAGCCGTTCGCGCAGCGCACCGCCTTCCATGTCTCGCCGCGCTTTGCTTCCGTTCCTCTCAATCCGGCTTCTCCAAGGCCACCACCTCCTTCTACTTTTTGGCTCCAATCCTCGCGCCTTTCGCTCCGTTCCTTTGGCGCATCTCTCTAGCCTTTGTTTTTCGTCTCCGTGCCGCCACTATCCAGTAGCATAAAAATCGAAACCGCAAGGTTCAAGCAAAGCTCTGCTTCTCAGATCCCGAAGCCCATGCCCTACCTCTTCCTGAACAAGAATGCCATGACGCAGCTGCACAGCTGCCGGCTGTTGCCTATCGGAAGATGTGTCAGTCACAACTGTCTCCGTCCCGTCCCCGACTCGAACGTGCTCCGTTCGGTTCCTTCGCACGTGTGGCCGAGACAAGGCCCGTTTGCAGCCATGGCAACTTGTCAAGTATCGCGGGTAGTCCAACGGTAGCCATCCACAATGCCTGGGGCCCAGAATTGCCGTTGTAGTTGCCGCTCGTAGTCATTCGTAGCATCGTGCGTCATCCCGAAGTCATCGTGATTCTGTAAGGTAGTCCTGCCTTCGTGGCGCTTGCACGTCGTTCTGCGGAGTGAGAGTGCAGTGTTCCGAAGTCGACCCGCCAACATAATAACAAATGATCTACTCACCAAGAGCGTCGATCACGTTTATCCATATATACGTGCATCCGCCGGCTAGATTCTATCCAAATGTCGCGTCGATATGGCTATTCCCGCTCGCAGTAGTCCAGACCTGCAGCTTGTTCCGAAATCATCGGCCGCGGTACATAGCCTTTTTTCTTTTGCTGCCCTAGCCCATCACAATCCATCGTGGTCACACACTTACCTATGGCATCAAGGACCCCACGGAGCTAATGATTGACAGATCTCGTATACTGCCGACATGGAGTACACATTCTGGCCACATTCTGGCCTCACCGCTCCTCGTTTTGATAGTGAGCATGTCCGAGTCGCAACCGACACCGTCTCCAGGCCCTCAAGCCCGCGTCCGCGCACTCCAAAACACGCGCGTCATCCCGCCCCTGGCTCACCAGCAACAACAGCC
This sequence comes from Hericium coralloides, assembly GCA_003675405.1. Classification (NCBI taxonomy): domain Eukaryota; kingdom Fungi; phylum Basidiomycota; class Agaricomycetes; order Russulales; family Hericiaceae; genus Hericium; species Hericium coralloides. Next base: position 10,139 of record QUOP01000291.1, on the reverse strand, counting down.
TCTCTGAAGAGGCACGCGCGCGCACGCGCCTCACGCTCACCTGCCCATAGGCATTCACGAGCCCGAGCCTCGCCCCTTACACCCCCCCTCCCACGAAGCGCGCGCCCGCAGCGCGATCGAGCTCCAGCGGCTCGCGCACAACCTAAAGCTCTTCGCGCCGCCGCCCGCGCTCCTCGACCCCGCCGTGTTCCGCCACCTCGTGACCGTAAACAACTGGGCCGACGCGCGCAGGACGGCACTGAGGGTGTTCGAGGAGGACGGCGTCGATCCGGAGAACCCGTGGGCAGTGCACGTAATGGATTGGCTGGCTGCGATGGGGACTTATCTTGCGCAGCGCTGCCGCCGACGATCGAGATAACCACTGTCCCGGTGTTTTCGTATCGATACCGAAATCCGGTGAGGGACTTGAGTGCGTAGGATTAAGCAGCACCTTGCTCAACCAGTGAGGTTGGAGTCCTTTTCAACCAGCACAAACGCGCAAAATGATTTCAGTAAAACGAGTCGACATACCGTACGCATGCTTCAAAACTCGTGTTATTGAAGTTGTGAGATTTCACTGAAACAACCAAGGAATGTTTTATAATGCTTATGCCATACCATACACCATATGCTATAATTGAAGGGGAAAGTGATTCGGAAATTTCGTCTGCCAGTGCTGCATCACCTTCGCCGCGCGCTCTTTTAAGCCATGCTCGTCGCCGAAGGGAATCTCATCCAGTGTGCCGACGAGTGTCATGCTCTGCGCAAGGCGAGTCGTCTGCAGAGAGCGGGTCAGTACCGGGGGCGAGTAATCGTTGACGGGGTATATACCACAAGCACTTCCGGAGATACGCTATCTTTGGTGGTGTTGACGAGGGTGAGCACGCCGGACAGACTTAGCATGGCCTGTAAACCAGTCTAAATCAGCACAGCACGACACAAAGTTAGGCAATCACGCGCACCTCGCGGTCCATCGTCGTCTTCCCCTTAGCGAGCTTTTGCAATGCGCCAGTCCAACTCAAAAGCGTGTCTTCATCAGGAGCATCGACCATTAACGCGTCCGTGACATCCAAAAATCGAGGCTTTTTCCGCGGGCGGTCGTTGTCCTCCGTGCTGGCAGCACGGCTGTCAATATCTCGGCGCGCGCTGCCGTACCGCGAGGATTCATTGCTGTCAGTGCGGACCACAACACGGCGGCGGCGTCTTTTCTTATTCTGCTTAGGCTGCGAAGGAAATCAGCAATCTTCCTTCATCGATATAAGAGACGAAGACACGCACGCGTGGCGGGAAGTTCCTATCGCCACGGGCAACATCACCCGGGCCAAACAGCCCCTCGAGCCTGTCCACCCACGTCAGCACCCGCGACTTCTCGTCCTGCATCACCGGCCGTGGCGTGCCCGTGTTTCCCGTGCGCGTCTGCGCGGCGTGGTCCGCCATGCGGCGGAGCATCATGCGCACGTCCATCTTCACGCGGTCCTCCAGCTCGTCGCCCTCCCACCAGCCCACCACCTCGACGACCTCACCTTCCACGTCGTGGTGCGTGAACGTGCCCGGCGGCAGCGCGAGCTCGAGCGGCAGCGGTTTCGTGCCGAGCAGCGCGTCGGCCTGGCGCGTGCTGAGCACGATTTCACGTGGAGGCCGGCGGCGACGGGGCGGCGGTGCGACGGGCTCCTTCTCCCCGAGGTGCGGGCGCTCGCGCCGCTGCAGGAGGACGACGGGCTGTGGGCGCGTGTGTAGCTGCGGGTAAGACGCGGTGGCGGCGGCGGTGTCCTTGTTCACGTTGAAAGTCGCGTTGAGCACGGAGAGCAGCCCCCCGCCGGAGGGTGCGGGCGCGGGCGCGGCCTTGGGCTTGGGCTGCTGATCGTCCGCTGGAGGATGCTCTTCGGAGGGAGAGACGAGAGGACGGTCGTCATCGTCTGTTTCGATGGGCGTTTCAGGGACAGAGGTAGGTGCTTTTATGACAGGGCGTGGGCGCCGTCGGTTCGCTGTTGGTCGTGCAGGCGGTCCTACCCGGACTGTGTCCACATGCAGGGGAATGTCGTCCTCGTCAACATCGATTGGCGTTTCAGCAACGCTGGCGGCAATCTCTACGGTGGCATGTGGGCGTTGTCGCTTTGCAGCGGGCTGCGCAGATATTCCTGCTTTGACTGCATCTAGTCTAGGGTGCTTGACCGACGATGTGCTATACTCTGCGTACACGCGCGCAATGGCATCGGCAAGCGATTGCATGGCGGCGTTCGCAGGGTCGGACGTGCGCGAGGACGACTGGCGCGAGCGGCTCTGCGAGTCTGAGACATACGAGCTTGAGGTTGGGCTAGGAGAGCGTTTGCGCTTCTTTTGTGGGACGGGGGCGGGCTGGGCTGTTTTGGATGAAGCGCGGATAGATTGGAGTGTGGGAAGTTCGATGCCGTCGAAGACGAGCGCGGAGCGGGGCTTCGGTTTGGTGGCAGTGCGGGCTGGGCCTGGCGGGGTCGGGCTCTGGGCGGACGCGTCTCCTGCACTGGATGTGGGAAGGAAGGGCGAGGGCGAGGTGCCCTTTTCGACGTGGACGCGTCTTTAGGTTTGGGAACAGGTTGTGAGGTCTGTTTATTGAAGAGGGCCACCAGCGAGTCTGTGATAGTCTGCTGGGCAGGTGCAGGCGCGGTTGTGGACGTGGACGCGCGTCGTGGACGCTGTTCGGCTCAGTGGGGAAGAAAGACTGGAGTGTGCGCTGTTTGGCTTAGAACTATACGTCACCTTGGGCCGTGGACGGACTGGTGCTCGCGGAGAATCCTGCGCGAGCAAGTCGAGCTCGTCCACATTGGTATCCTGCTGCGACATGCACCCGTCCTTTCCGCCCGATTTGCCTGTACGCTCTGCTTCTCCTCTACTGCCGAGCCCTGAGTCCGTGGAGGAGTGGTGTGCGTGAGCGACTCAGACGCCACTCGATGCATCTTCTCCTGTAGCGCGTTGCGAACGGTAGCCTTGTTGAGTTGGAGCGCGTCTGGTGTCGGGAGCGCGTCGTCACCATCGTCGTCGTCGACTTGCATACGGTCTGTTACTGCGAGAGGCGTCCATGTTGGCAGTTCAGCCTCGCTTTGTGCGCGACGACGGGGTGATGAGGGAGGTGGACTGTCGGGATTTGGACGTGGCGCGTCGTTGTCCTGCAGAGCAGATGTTTGTCGGCTTAACTGGTTTTGACCCGCGTTATTCATACTGTTAAGACAGTTGTCAGAAAGATGGGCCGAAAGCATGGATTTAAAGAGAAATTACATGTGTCTAGAGGGGTGCGCGTGGTGGGAGAGGGTGACGGCGGTTCGGTCGGTGGAATGACTTCAACCGGAGTCATGAAGGTTGTCATCAGAAAACGTGGAGATCAAGACAACGGAAGGGACTATGTTGATCGCAGAGTTCGAAAGCGAGATGAGGGTAGCAAAAGCTATTGAGAGAAGCAGCTATGCAAGACTCCAGAAGATGTGAAGTGTAACAGGTTGAAAGTTGATGCACCAAAACACACAAATTCTGCACCAGAAACACTACAGACCAATGCAAATGGTGAACAGAAAGACCAACAGGCTTGGAAGAGGGTATAGGGCAAGGATCTGGCAAGATAGCCATATTACTGTTTATATAAATTGATGCACAAAGAAGTAACAACAAAAACAACAAATATCAATAGAAGATAACAATGACATACACCAACATTACTGTAATCTCAGCTAAAAAAACAAATACTTGAGCTCTCATGTTGAGCTTGAGGTGGAAAGGTCAGGTTTCAAGATGTCAGAATTTGCTCCATTTTTTTGTACTTCATTTGCTCTAACAATCTCATCACATGTTTTCCTTCTTACAAAATTTCAACCACACCCTTTGCCCTAGTCCCATGTTTGTCATTATTTTTGATTCTATTGTCCAATCATTGCTAAACTTTCCTTGTTTCTCTATTGTTATAGTATAAATCATGATGCATATTGATGTTAGATTTCACAAGACAGCCAAAAAAAAAAACCAGCGCTTGAAATATACTAACCTTAGCAAAGGATATCAATCCTGCCTTGATTATAACATTTTGGCATAAACACTTTTCTTAGGGATGTACTGGACGTGTCACATAGAAGATTTGAGGAACTTATCCAGAGCTGAGTGCTAGTTGCTGATAGCAAGATTTCAGATAGAATTTCGTACACATCCATCAACACGAAGTCCAAAAACTTCAACATAAGCAGAAGCATCATAGTAGTAGATGTTGGGTATTGATGGGAATTATGCTCAAGTACAGTCTGAAAGATCATCCAAAGACTTATTTTTCAGATTTCGGAATTCTGTCTTGACTAAAGCAACCAAAGCCAAGAAGCTTGAAAGCAATTCCATATTCATAGCAACAAGACAGGAAAGACAAGCCTTGCAGACAGCAATTCCCTGAACCTCCAAATTCATTCATCGTTATCATATGAGGGGCGCCAGCGGACAAAATTACTGAGATTTTGAAGACGAGTTGGGATTTGCAGACAGGAACAGGCTTTGCGAACAGCATGGGTTTAGCACTAGAACTGCGTGACTTGTCGTTTTCGGCGTTGAAGATTCCGCTTTGGGCGCGCGGATCAGGCTTTCAGCGGCATACTTTGGCTTTCAAGTTCGTTTTTGAAGCACAGACTTTCCTTTCGAGCATTGACTTGAATTTGGACTATTAGAATTATAGCAAGCAGACACTCCCTCGTAGATAACCTGCGTCTTTGCAGAGTATCCTGTCGGAGCAACGGCTTCAAACGGCCAAGAGCGGCCGGCATCAGTTGCCTCAGGGTTCTTAGATAAGCCGTGTCTCCGGGCGATCGGCCACGGTAATCTCGTACCTCTGATGCAGAAAAGAGCCGCAGAAAAGAGCCGCAAAAATGTCTCAATATTCAGGCTTGTAATTCATGAGGTTCTCGATTGTATGAGATCTCCTGAAGTCATCTACCACGTCAAGCAAGCAATATCAGCCGCGGCATGCTCGGCGTAGGGCGCCGTAACCTGCCACAACGGGAAGCCATCGGGGCATGTCCGGCTGTTGCCGAAAGCCAAAGCCAAACGGCGAATGTCAAGTCACACCCACACAAGTCGATATTTCATTCCAACATCCGGCGCGTCAGGCCATCATACTTTTGTCCGCTCCTGTACGGTATATTATCAACCACCATGCAGGTTTTTTGTGAGCATGTGTGGTTGTGTTTGGATGAGAACATCTAGAACAAGTGAAGACAAGCCACGAATGGCAATAGCGATTGATATGGCCCCAGGAGCAGAAGACTTGCTCGACAACTAATCACCGTGTGGAGTGCTGCGCGGCTCCCCAGATGACTTTGCACGGCAGTGAAACAGCCGGCAAACATGATCCTTGTTCATATCTTGACAGTATGCACTGCGGCGGGAGTCGTCGATACTGGCGGCTATGATGCAGGCGGTAACCACTAGCGCAGGGTCTGTAATAAGTGAAAAGTCCTGTGAAAAGCATGAGCCAGAGAAGCTCGACACTGACCTGCAGCCTCTCATCATAACCCAACATCGAGTCATCCAACGTGCCGCATCCCAATGCTATCCCTTGTGCTCGGCGGGATACGCGTGTCCGAGACTCGTATTCCGAGGTTGATGACACATGGGAGCATAGCGGAACTGAAGCTTTGCCACACGGGAAAGGTAGCCCTGAATTGGCTCTTGTCCCACTCGCTAACCCCCGAGGCCACAACCAGAGATCTTGAGCGATACTGACGTTGTCCCGAGGTTGTCAGCTAACAAAGACAGAATACGATGCTAACAATGTCCGTGATGCATTTGCAAGAAGATGATGTAGACATCCTACACGCCCCTGAGTACGGTGTTACTGCGTTGCGCGCCGACCGATGGCCAGCAGTGCTGGCGAAGTTCATCTTTTCGAGGGTCAAGAGGGTTGAGGACTTTGACGAGGAAAGCATTGAACAAAAAGGTGCTGCATCAGTGCAGAGAAAAGCCTTCAAGTGGCCGGAGAGAAGAAGATGGAACCGAAACCGATTGGGAAACTGGCCATCACGACTGTTAGCGCGCGTGGTGAGGTAAGCTTTCGATCGTAACGTGTAAGAAATGACACTACAAGAGTACTACAAGTACCATTGCATTTCTTATGCTTCAATCACCGCAGTACAAGAGACAGTGGACGTTGGTATGCTAATAATACAAGGACAGAGAACAACAGGGGCAGACACTTTGCATCAGGGCACCGTTGGGGCGTCGGTGTGATACGTTTTTCTCAAATATAACGTGTCTGCAAGGCATGCTGGTAGTGGTCGAGCAAGTTGTGATCACCAGGTGAGAACGACAAGATGATCTGTTTGAGTCAAGACAATGGTATGCTAATAATACAAAAAAAAACAGAGGATGGATAGTATCAGACACAATACAAATACAGTCGCATGGACCATCGCTTCACTTTGTCACTTCTCCCGGGGTCAACAATTGAAACCCGACTTTCTTCATCTTCTCGAACACTCCCTGCAACTGTTCCTCAGCAGCTTTGGAAGGCCTCAGCCGCGGGTCACTTCCGGGCGGGCACGCCTGCTCGATGAACCCACGCAAGTCGAAAATCTCGAATGGGCCGTCGGACTCCTTCAGGTACTTACGCTCCGGCAGCAGCGTGCCCTGCACGCGTCCGGGCTCCTGCCGCACGAACGCCCACCGGCGCGCGCCCGACCATAAGCCGAACGACCACTCCTCTTCGAGCGGCGGCGCCCGCTCCGCCGGGCGCGGCAGGTGCACGATACTCTGCGTGCCCCATGGCTGGCCCGGGCGGCGCACGGCGCCGGTAAGTGCGCTCTGGATTGACAGCGCGCTGTGGCTCGCGGTGAGAAGTGAGATCTCCTCGAGCGTGGGCTGCAGGAGGTCGAACAGCACCTGCACGGTGCGCGCGGGGTGGAATGTTGGGAGGATGTGCCGCGTCGCCTCGAAGGGCATCGTCCACATGCTGCCAAACCAGTAGATGGCGAAGCGACTCTTGTAGGGGATCTCGGAGACGAAGGTGAGGAAGAAGGGGTGGATCACGGCTTCAATGGGATCGAAGAGCGCAGGGCTGGCAGAGAGGACGGAGGAAAAGTCTTTGTTGCTGAGCGCGGGGCAGTCAAGGAGAACGAGGCGGCGAAGCTTGGGGAGATGCGGGAGGGCGTGCAGAAGAGCGTCTGGCGTGAGATGCGCGTTCCCTGAGAGGTTGAGGACTTCAAGTGACTGCGGCTCAGCGATGACTTGCAAGATCTGCTCGGCTGAAAGGGGAAGCTGTGACAGATCCAGGGAGGCTTTAGCTCCGCCGCGAGCGAGGATTTTGGTCAGGAGATGCAGGCCAGCAGGGGAGAGGTCTGGGAATCCTCTGAGTTTGGCAAGCACTCGAGGCCGATAGTCCTCCCGCGTGAATATGTCGTAGACTTGCTCCATACCGTCGCTGGACTCAGCGACATCGTTGTCCAATATGGTCCGTAGAGAAGCCTCCAGAATTGAGTCCTGTGATCTATTCGCAGATACACTGCCTCTGAATCGCGGATAAAAGCTTCCTCCTTCTCCGCAGCTGACGAAAGCTGATATTCCGAAGGCCAAGCTTCGGCAAGGGAGGCCAACGTGATGACAGGGACATCATTTAAGGTCGCGATTACAGATCTTACAGATTCCTCGCATTGTATCTTGGCCTCGATCCGGCCATCGTCCTCTGGGAGAGACTTGAGTTTCTCGAGGTCTTCAGGCGGATAGTATGCGCGACAATACTGCTCAGCCGAGAGTGGAATGTAAAGTTCAGGCTCGGACTAGCGCCTTGAGCTTCCAAGCCATTCACAGAGACGAAACAATACGCAGGTGAAGCGGGTCTGTGACATCTATCACTGTAATACCGTCGTTGTTATCTGACCAACAGGATGAGTAAGTTCAGTCCAGTCAAAATGAGACAAAATAAACTAAACTCACCTCCATCGCCGCTGCCCATACCGGGATCCATACTGGAGCCGCCGATAGAACCGTGGCCCGTTCTCAGCCCTCGGCCGGCGCCTTCATCCTCGATGGGCTCCAGATTGACGTCCCATGCACAAGCGAGAAGGAAAGAAAGGAACGGGCAAGGGAAGCGAGTCTCGATGTACTCCTGGTCCTCCCACTGTCCCTGGATGGACTTCAGCTCGTACTGAACGACTTCCATGTTTTCCGGCTGCTGCAGAAGGGTGATAAAGCGACGCGTCCCAATTAAGGGGAGGCGGCCGTAGCACCATTGGTGGTGCCACGCGAAGATGCAGCGCAGGCGGCCTTGGGCAGACGGGGGCGCACCCTTGGCACGAACGCGTGCAACGAGGAACACTTGATGACGCTGGCCCATTTTGTGAGACGTGTAGAGTGTGTATATCGATGATGTTAGATGTCGAATATTGGGATGGGTGTTGGAGAACAAGGAGGAGAAGGAGTGAAGCCTTGTTCTTTTATAGCCCGCCGAGTGGCGAGAAGCGCTTTGTTCTCCGTTAACAGCCTGGTCGCATTGATATGACTGGCTAGTCTTACTCCACAAATAGCTTTTTGTCTGGAAAACAAAAGACAGCGATACGTTCGCGAAGATGGCGAGGAACGATCGTCAAAGCGTCGGAGAGGAGAGACGCAAGAAGCTCGGAGCCGACAAAGCCTCCAACCAGATAAGATCGATCCCGCTTGGTACTTCAATATTGTCAACTCTGACCATCTCTTCGCCCCCAGCTCTAATTTTAAATTCTCTGTGGACCGCGCTCATGACGATCAGCTTTGACCATTACTTGCAGGCTGAGAAGGCAATGATATCACCAATGGTGCTGCAAGCGAATACACCATGTCGACCTTGTGACCGTCTATACTGACAGGCCTTACAAAACCGATAAGACTTGGAGGAAAGGATTCAAGCAGCCAGACTCGGCCGAGGATGATGGACAACTGAAAATGGTCTGACGTCGGCCCCCTTCGGTGGGGCTCGAGAGAGATACGGTGCCTGATCACATCGCAGCGTATATAAGCGCCAAATTTTCCACATCGTCCCTTGCGTCGATCTCTGCCTTTCCCCCCATCCGCGGATCCAGCAGCATCATGTCGACCCATTCCACCAAGAAGAGCGACCACGAAGTCGCCTCCTCGCTCGACCAAGACGAGATCCAACTGGTAATGCCTCTGAAGTCGCGGCAGCTGTCGGGGACCATCTAGGCAGGCATGAGAATGCCTTCGCGGCATTGTTGCTGAATCGGTAACGTCGATTTCTGGTGGTGAACTGGAACGGCTGCGGGTATCCCCGTGCGTGTCTGCGGCGCGGCTCGCGCTGCGTCGCAGGGATGTCGGGGATTGAGATTATACCGCTTGAACCTGATCAGCGCTCAGACCTGCGTAGGGAAGCCCCCAGTGTCACAACCACCTTTTCACCTCCCTCGTTGAGGGAGTAGAATCGTATTTACTGACGTTTGTTTCCTTGTCGTTTCAAGGAGCATCTTGGGTACAAGCCGGTATGTGAATGGCATGTTTCTTATTTTTGGGCGCTGAAATATGTCATTGTAGCAATTGCATCGTACCTGGCATCTAGTGGAAAGTTTCGCAGCCAGTTTCTGCGCTCTGAATTTCATCGGCGGCGTCAGGTCAGTATAGCCTTCGACATATCAATATTTTGTTTATTTTCAATGCAGAGGCGCCCTTTTCCTCGGGTTACAAGCTGGTGGTCCGGCAGCAGTATGGTAGGGCCTTAGCATGCCTGCCAATAGCTGCTCCGTCTGACCCCGCGGACAGGTCGTCGTACATCATCACGATGGTCTTCATGTTCATCACCGCGGCCGTTCTCGCGGAGATCTGTTCTGCGCTGCCTCTGAGCGGGTCGATCTACATCTGGAGCGCGGAGAGCGCGGGACCGAAGTACGCCCGGTTCTTCGGGTTCGTCGTAGCATGGTGGTCGACAACGGCATGGATGACCTTCGCCGCAGGGAACTGTCAAGTAAGTATCGCGTAGCTCCATTGTCGCGTGCCGTGGACTAACTTCATTTGTTGTAGGCAACGGCGAACTACGTCGTCTCGCAGCTCGCAGTCTGGGAGATCGATTTCCCAGGCGGCACCACAATCGAGAACATCAAATGGCGCGCGGTCATCTGGGCGATCTCCGAGGGCATGCTGCTCGTGTCCGTCGCGGTGAACTACCTCCCGCCGAAGTGGTA
>QUOP01000290.1:0-74305 GCA_003675405.1 Hericium coralloides | reverse complement strand
ATTTATTGTTGCTTTGAACAAAGTACGTTATGCCAATTCTGAAAGTATTCATGCCCTCATCGAAACATTTTCAGATCGATCGTATCTACGGGTGGGACCCAACGCCAGACGGCGCGTTCCGGGAGTCCCTTGCCAAGCAGAACAAGACTGTCCAGCGGGAATTTGAAGATCGTGTCCAAAAGACTATCGTCGCATTTGCCGAACAGGGTCTCAACGCCGTTCTCTACTACGAGAACAAGAACTTCGCACGCAACGTCTCCCTCGTTCCTACATCTGCCATCACCGGAGAGGGTGTTCCTGACATGATCATGCTCCTGGTCAACTTGACGCAACAGCGTATGAGCGACCGACTCATGTACCTCTCCGAGCTTGAGTGCACTGTTTTGGAAGTCAAGGTCATCGAAGGTCTGGGTACTACGATTGATGTTGTCCTGTCAAACGGTATCTTGCACGAAGGGGACAGGATTGTGGTCTGCGGTCTCAATGGCCCAATTGTTACACAGATCCGAGCGTTGCTGACGCCGCAGCCCCTGCGGGAACTTCGTATTAAGGTCCGTTTTCACTGTCGTCACGAAGCTGGTCAGCCGCTCATCAGGCATCTTAGTCGACATATGTCCACCACAAGGAGGTCAAGGCTGCGCTTGGTGTCAAGATCGTTGCCCCAGATCTGGAGAAAGCCATTGCTGGCTCGCGGCTCCTCGTCGTCGGACCAGATGATGACGAGGACGACCTACGGGAAGAGGTCATGTCCGACCTCACCTCGCTGCTTAACTCTATCGACAAATCCGGGCGCGGTGTCTGCGTGCAAGCCAGCACGCTTGGTTCCCTTGAGGCGCTGCTCGATTTCTTGAAGGTCAGCAAGATTCCTGTGTCTGGTATTAACATCGGGCCTGTGCACAAGAAAGATGTCATGCGCGCTGCAACCATGTTGGAGAAGGCGCGCGAATTGGCCTGCATTCTTTGTTTCGATGTCACCGTGGACAGGGATGCAGAGCGTATGGCCGAAGAAATGGGTATTCGGCTTTTCAAAGGTGCGCTTGTCCTGTGCTTGGTATCTGAATGGACAGCTGATCGGCGCCACCATAGCTGACATCATCTATCACTTGTTTGACGCTTTCACCGCGTACAATGCGGAGATTGTTGAAGCCAGGAGAAGAGACGCCGCTCCTAGTGCTGTCTGGCCATGTCGCTTGAAGATCATCGCCTGCTTCTGTAAACGAGACCCCATCATCCTTGGTGTGGATATCCTCGATGGCACCCTGCGTGTGGGAACACCGCTGTGTGTTGTGAAGGTGGATGCTGCCACGGGCGCGAAAGACATCATCGAGCTCGGGAAAATGTACGTATTCGCGCAAACGTGATATCCTCGATTCTGACCATGACACTCTGCTCAGCACCTCATTGGAAATTAACCACAAGTCTCAGGACGTATGTATCTTTTCTCGTCCACCGTCTGGAGTACGCAGCTAAATTAAATCATTGCAGATTGTGAAGAAGTCACAGGCTGGTGGAGGTGTCGCAGTCAAGATAGAGCATGCAGTCTACCAATCAGCGAAGATGTTCGGACGGCACTTCGACGAAAAGGATGAGATTTACAGTCGTATCACCAGGCAGAGCATCGACGTTCTCAAGGTATGTTATGGAGCTTTCCCGAGTGAACTGATTCTGACGTTCATGGACAGGATTCATTCAAAGCCGACGTTAGCACCGAAGAATGGCTCCTGATCAAGGCTTTGAAGCCTGTACGTCTTTCCATGCAAACGCCGCGATGTTGCTACATTTACTGACTGATTGTTTCGCAGCGCCTCAATATCCAGTAGTTGTATCACGGAACATGTCTCTTAGCATCACGCTCACATTTGTATACGTCATATCCCATCGCACGTCATTCTGTTGTACGAATCTAGCTGCACAATAATAAATCTCTCGTCCGTCCACATCTCATTTGTAGATCCGCTATGAATAATAAATTGGAGCCTCGTCCATAGTCGTGCCCGCCAGCAAGGACAGTAAATTTTAGACAGCACAAGTAGATGTCATAACACCAAATAAGTACTAGAACCGTAGCGCTACATGTTTAGTGCACTTTCTCGGATTTTGGGCCAGCTGAGACTCTCACTGAGAGTGGGTCCACGAAGGAATGCATGTAATGGCAGCATGTCTTGCAATTGCCCGAATGAACCTAGTTACCCAATGAGGCAGCTCAAATATAGTTTTTCAATTTTGCGCCCTCGAGGCTAAGTACTTGATGATGTCAAGATGACACCTTCATTGTCAATGCACAACACCACCGTCCTGTTTTCAAAGGACACCACTAAGGACGAGTATCATCCTCCATGGATATCACGGAATCGTTTCCGCGACTTCTTTCGCAAGGAACAGCGCGGCGGTCGGTGCGTAGAATGTTGCCACGTTGATTTTGCGACATACTGACGGAGGCACACTCACGATCTCTAAAACTCTCAACGATCGACATCCATGCAGCGTGTCTCAAAGCATCTTCCGTACCAGCGCTTCAAATGTCATAGCCTTGATGTCTGCCCTGATTTCCCCGGCCTTTCCAAGCTCGGACAAATTAGGACACACATTTGATGGGCTGAGCTGGACTCGGCTTCCTTTGGACACGGTCCCCTCCTTGCATTACGCCCATCCCGTAGATGGAGCCTTATGTTTCCCCATGCATCTCGCAAACTTGGCAACTGGCACTGGACCTGGCGCAAAACGCCATCACCGTTTGGGTTTGACATCTCCATGAAGTGTCGCGACATAACACATTGACAAAACAGTTCTTGCGGAGTCTATGCCCTATCAATTGAGAGGCCAAAATCTCCGGCGCCCATTATCACAAGGCATGTCCACGGCGTCCAGGTCTGCAGTGTGAATGCTTTGGTCATGTTACCCATCAGCGTTGACTTGGCTAGTGCGGGCGCGACGCCACGACCAGGCCGAAGTTCGGAAGCAAGACAGACTTGGAAGTGATGTACGAGATCATCAAGACTACAAGAAGGTCCCTTATAAGCACCTTGACGCCGTCCCCATCACTACGGTGACCCTCTACTGTCCTCCTCAAACCAACTCGTCGACGCCTTTGCCGCGATGACTGTATCGGTCTTGCATGTCGCTCTCGCTCTCGTTGCTATTTTCGTTGTTCGCAGGCTACTTGTCCGCCGCAATCGTATTCCTCTCCCTCCTGGTCCGAGAGGCTTTCCCGTGATCGGAAATGTTCTCGACATCCCGAATGAGCGACAGTGGTTGACTTACTCTGATTGGGGTAGGCGATGGGGTGCGTATAGTCTTGAAGTACCATCTCGTGTTACTGATGGTCTTGTGTAGGCGATCTGGTCTATGTTAACATCATGGGTAGTCCTCTGCTTGTGATCAACTCGTTGAAAGCTGCGAAGGATATGCTGGAGAAGAAAGCGAGCATCTACTCCGATCGACCAGTGTTGCCGATGGGTGGCCAGCTCGTAGGTTGGGACGAATCCCTTGGACTCACCCAATACGGCGATCAGAGTAATAGGTACCGGAAGTTGTTCCACCAGGTCATGGGCACCCGTGCAACCGTTGAGCAATGGCATCCACTCGTCAACGCGGAGACCGTACGAATGCTGCAACGCATACTGAAAGAACCCGAGCATACCTTTGGCCACATTCGAGCGTGAGGCACCAGTTATATCAGCGAAAGGTATCTAACCCGCCATTTCATTTACAGTGCTATAGGAGCCCAAATACTCATGCTCACTTATGGCTATGAAGTGAAGGACAAGGACGATGAATTAATAAAAGTTGTGAGTCAAGCCATGGAGGACTTTGGGCGTGTCGCAGTTCCAGGCAACTTCCTCGTCGACTTCATACCTGCATGTAAGCATACCTGTACTTCCACCGTCATCTCTTCTAAAGAGCTGCACTAAACAGTGATGTATGTCCCCGAATGGTTCCCTGGAGCATCATGGAAGAGAACTGCAAAGCGGATGGCACGAGACTTTCGGAAGTTCGCAGACACGGGCTATGCCATGACCAAGGAAATGATGGTACGTGGATGGTAGTCTTTTTCTCATAGCTTCTGTGTTCACAGCGTTATTTAGGCCAAGGGACCTGTCAATCCTTCGTTCACCTCGGTGCATCTATCTAGCGATGAGACCTTAACAAGCGAACGCGAACATGACATTAAGTTCACCGCAGTAGGATTATATGGAGGTAGATCTCGAGTGTCATATTTTTTGAACTGGGCACTGATCTCATTTAGGTGGATCCGATACGGTCGGTACACGTGAAGTGGTGATAGTTTTGAACCGTATTTTATCTTTCCGCTTTTCAGACAGTCGCAGGGATATGCTCGTTTGTCCTGGCCATGACGCTGTTTCCAGATATCCAGAAGAAAGCTCAAGCCGAGATCAGCGCAGTGGTCGGAAGCGCTAGGCTACCAGTCTTCAACGACAGGGACCGCTTGCCCTATGTTGACGCAATATTCAAAGAGGTGTTACGGTGGCAGCCTATCTCTCCGATTAGTAGGCCTACTTCCTTGTCACTCTGGTACGAAATACTCATGAGCAGTCCAGGTATTCCCCATGCTGTGAGGACAGATGATTTCCATGATGGATACTTCATCCCGAAAGGCACAGGAATCATCGTGAATCTTTGGTTCGTCGACTTTACACATTGGAACGTGGGTTTGGTTCTAATGTCCCAATTCTAGGCAAATTCTGCATGATCCTCAGTCATACAAGGATCCGATGGACTTCAAACCAGAGCGATTCCTCCCAACAGACGGCAGCGAACCCGAGCCCGATCCTCACATCGCTGCGTTTGGAATAGGGAGACGGTATGTCCTCTGGTATGGCCCGCTTTACTTCATGGTCCTTATCCACGCGCTAGGATCTGTCCCGGTATCCTATTGGCCGACGTCTCCTTATTCACCGCCATCGCTATGATCTTGGCAACATACGATATCTCCAAGGTTGTCGAGAACGGCGTTGTGGTGGAACCCGAAGTTGAGTACTCCAGTGGAATCAGGTATGATTGGCGTTTCCCACACAACACCCTCTCGCTCATGAGATATGTCTGCAGCCATCCAAAGCCTTTCAAGTTCACAATCGAACCCAGGAGTGCCCAAGCTGTGTCTCTCATCACGCCCACTGACAGCTCTGGATCGACCAAAGCATGATTGTCATGAGGAATGTTGGTTAATTGCCTCCAGTACACACCACTTTGAGTTTTTGTACTACCATATCGGAATGGATTGGTATGTTTATTCTGGCCTGGTTAGAGATGACACAGGGCGATAGGTCTACGAGTCTTGCGAATAGTCTAACTCGCATATGGCTGAGAGAGTACAGCGGTCTCGCTGCAGTGTCCAAACTCACTCGTTCGCGCTTTATTTTCTCCTCATCGTCCCGCGGGTTGGATTAGCTGACGCACTCTTGCTCGGCTTGAGGATGCTCCGGGTCAGGTGCTAACATGGGTCTGTCTGTTCTCCTGATGGCTAATGTCTCAACTCTCTACTTTCTCCGATTGGAGAAGGTTTGATCCTCTCGTCACTTGGCGTTAATGCCAGCGTCAAGTACCGGCCAATCTTGGCATGTTTCAGCCGCGAAGCCGCAATAACGCGTGGGGCTTCTGAACCGGTCCGGGCATGGCAGAAATAGTAGCGATATTTCTGAAGCCTATCGAAACCACGTATACCTTCCCATCGTAGAATCTCTGGCCGCTTTCTGCAGCTGGCCTTCACCTCCAACCTATAGACTCTTTCGAACTTCGAATGTGCCATGTCGAAAGTCAAGCTCAATGAAAGCGGCGCAATCTCCGTCATCGACTTCGCGCCTTTCCTGGACGGGACCAAGAAGAAGGAGGTCGCAGATGCTATGCTAGAGTCGTTCAAGTCTATAGGATTCGTGTACCTCGTGAACCATGGGCTCCCCCAGGAAAAAATCAACGACATGTTCTCGTGGGTACGTTGCTTGGTCACATCATATCACCGAAAACAGTTGCAAGCCAATCCCATACAGTCCAAGCGGTTCTTCGGCGCTCCAATGGAGACCAAAAAACTTGCTCCGCATCCACCTTCGGGAGCGCATCATCGAGGTTCGATGCGAACTCTTCGCATTTCTGACCTGCGTAATTTGATATCCCTTTTGATCTTCTCGCGTGAGCAGGGTATTCCGCACCTGGCATGGAGAAGGTCGTCCATCAAGTCTTCGATAAGAACGACCTTGCGGCGAATAGGGCTAGAGCCCCTGACGTGAAGGAGAGCTTTGAAGTCGGCCGGGAGGACTATGAGGATATGCCTAACATATGGCTGCCCGAGAGTGTGCTGCCCGGTTTCAAGGAAGCTTGTCTGGACTTCTATTGGGTGAGACGGAGAGCGGGCACATGTGCTACGTGCTGACCATCGGCACTTGTTCAGACAATGGACGAGCTCAAGTCCACCGTCTTGAGGGCTCTTTCCCTTGGGTTGCGCCTAGACGAGGAGTTCTTCGTCCAGTACCATCAAGAGCACGATAATCAGCTACGCCTCTTGCATTACCCGAGGTTCGTCAGATGCTAGGGTGGACGAAATGTCATTATCAATCGGTGCTCGTTGCAGTGTTCCCGTGGAATCCTTACAACGAGACGAGGTCGTCCGTATTGGTGCGCACTCTGACTTCGGGAGCATCACTTTGCTCTTCCAAGATGATGTCGGCGGCCTGGAAGTGGAAGATCCGAACGAACCTGGAGTATTTCGGGTGGGTGTATCATGTCTGCCTCTGATTACTTCACACCCTCAACGCATCCTTTCTTGGAGGCTGCTCCCGTTATCGATGGTGCCCTCATTGTCAACGCTGGCGACTTCCTCATGCGCTGTATGTATTCAAACTACGTGAGGCATGAACTCCGGCTCATCCACGCTCTGCTGAAGGGTCAAATGACCTTATACGAAGCACGATACACCGTGTCCGTGCTCCGCCAGGCGTGTCAACTGCACAAGGTATGACACCAGAAAGATACTCGATTCCTTATGTGCGTTACCGTGACCATCGCCCGTCTGTCCATCACTTATACCATCGGCTTGTATAGTTCTGTTCCCCGGTATGTTTCTCCCGCTGACTTCTAGGATCATATATATAAAACCGGAACGATAGGACGACTCGAAAGTGGTCGAGTCCGTCCCGGGGACGTTCTCGGAAGATAGACCACAGAAATATGAGCCCATCTCGGTAGGTCTTTATCATCATACATTTGCCTGCTAAATCCATATTTTCTATACAGGCTAAGCAGTATGTTCTGGAGCGACTTATGGCTAATTATTAAGGACGGTAGACGTTGGGTGGCACCCGGCCTAACTGTAAGGTCTGATTCAAATTCAGGATATATACGTACAGCGTCGGATTTTTCAGAATAAGGCATGTGATTATGCTGTGTGTACATGTACGTCTTTGACGCGAGGAGTGCGAGGTCAAGAGGAGGGATGACAGACTGCACAGCGAGTTGGGTTCTTTTGGACACGCTTTTGGGGCGCTTAACTGTGTATATGATAAGATTAGATTCTTTGAATCGGATAAGCGCCATATCTTTTAGTCCATATCATTTGCCTCCGTCTGAGGTTCATGTCCTCCGAGTGAGCACGGTACACTCTGACAAGCCATACAACTCCTTGGATGACCCATATCCCTACCCAAGCTGAGGCCTCCGCGAATTGCACTGGTTCATGCGATAATAGCACGCGCAAACATGCTTACAACAGCTATGCATCCGCTCGGCCTCCCTACTGGCCAGATCTTGTTCAAATGCCAGATCGTTTCTAGCATTCCCTATCCTCTAGAATAAGCAGATCATTGGACATCCATCCACAGCGTGCAGCTGTGTCTACTGTCTATCTCTATCGTTGGTTTTTCCCACTCTCTAAACCGGCCCAGTCGACGTCGTCCAGCGTTACGGCCGCAGGTATCCTGCACATTCTACTCTTTCATTCTTTTAGTTCTCACTGTTTAATGATGGTGTGGCATCTACTGACATTCACATTGACCTGTCTTTCGTCGTTTGGCTTTCGGGAAGTCACAGCGGGACTGGTGCGTCGAAGTATCGTTCCGAGCCAAATCGAATTGGTTGCCCAGAATGCGGCTAAGATTTCGGCGAGAAGGTGCGTAGCATGCATTCATCAGTTTGCTTATAGTTCTTGAACCGTGCTTTATAGCTGGGAACTGGGCACACTCGCTGAGGCTGAGCTCGAGTTCTTTTCGCCATCCATATCGGTTTTCGGCAACAAATCGATACCGCCACGTAGTCCTCCTGCTTTCGGAGGTGCCGTCGACGTGCTCAGAATTGCAGAACAGTAACTGTCCAATGATGCTTCTATGATCCCATGTAGTTTGACTCGCGATCGCATAGGACCATCCAGAATAAACCCATTGATTTACCTGCATTCGTTAGGGATGGAGCCGCTGGAGATCCGGCCAGTGCGTTGATTTATCCTTACCAAGGCTGGGAATGTTCTGTGCTGACAGTGCACGTTATAGGCATTGGCGTGGCAGTCTTACTTTACCACTATGCGCGCGCATCCAGGGCAGACGACCACACGTATATCGATGCCGCAAGGAGCCAGCGGGACCATCTACTCAACGACGTTCCGCGTGTCAAAGACGGTCCTGCCACAGGCGCCATATCGCACCGGGAATGGACCGCCGACGAGCCTAACGCACAACTCTGGCATGCTCTACGTTTGCTACTTACTGAGAGACGTTTGCTGATGCCTGCATGAATTTGACAGGTCTGACAACGTGTTCATGGTCCCTCCTTTCCTCGCCTATTTCGGCGCATTGGACGACCATTATGCTGGAGAAGACTTGATGCAGGAGGCGTACAATCAGTGTCGCGCATATCGTGCAGGCCTTTTCGATGAGGATGCCAGCCTGTGGAGGCATATTGCTCAGGGCAGCTACGAGGATAGAAATCACTGGTCAACTGGTGCGTGCGTGAAGTGGCTCATCTAGGATATGATGCTAACGTATCCGTCATAGGCAATGGCTGGGCTGCTGCTGGGATGATGCGAGTCTTGCAGACAATCCATCATTCGCATGCCAACAACAAAATGAAGGGTGAAAAAGACGATCTGAGAAGCTGGATTAAAGAGATTCTTGACGGTGCATGGAAACATCAGGTTAGCTTACCATCCTCCTGGTACTTACCTCTCATGGTTACCGATTCACTCGTCTATCCATCTCTCAGGACTCCGATGGCGCTCTCCATAACTACATCGACCAGCCCGATACATTCCCGGAAACATCCGGTACTGCACTTATGGCAGCGACCACCTACCGCTACATTGTGCTCACCGGAGATCATACGCACGCCAGCAACGCAAAGAGAGCGTTCGACTACATACACGTGAACCTCGACTGGGACGGTTGGCTACACAACACCGTCGATCCCTTGAAGTGGAGTGTGCTCGGCAATGCCGGCGAGTACAGCCCGGAAGGCCAATCGTTCGTGCTCATGCTTCAGCGCGCATACGAGGATTATGCCGCCATGCATTAGCCTTTTGTTGGGCCATGCATGAGCGTACCCATTTGATAGCATGGGTCACGGGTGGTCACGGCTTTTGAGTCACACCATGAACCGAGCAGTGGAGCACTTACTATTTGTATGGACACATCCTATACTTTAATATGCTATACATGGCGACGTTCGTAGTACTGTGCTATATGATTATCGCACGGAGACCCACAGCTGTATCCTTATTTTTCATCGAAAATCACTGTCCTCCTTCAGCTTATCTCGGCCCGTTGTTCTATTATTTTTTACGGGTCAGTGTGGTCGCAGAGGTTATCCTAAGTACAGACCGCATGTGGACCGCATGTGCGAAATTCGAATTCGGCTGGGCGCGGAGCCCTCGCCAGCCCTCGCCACTCCGAGTCCCTCGCCTCCCGTTGCCGCGCCTTGCCACGCGAAATCGCCTGGGTCGCCTTTCACTTCTTTCTTCCTTTCTCCACAGCATATACCCGATCATGCCTCGGGACCACAACCCGAGGTACTCTTAGCGATCTGGAGAATCATATAAGATCGACTGTCATAAGTAGGACGGCTACATAGCGCAAGTAACATTCCCAACATCGTGTCATCGTAGTCGGCCGATCGACGCCAAGTTGTCGAGATGGTGACGGATGTTTAGGCTGAAATCATGCCAAATAGGTAAGATCTACGGAGAACGGAGGCAAAATTTCGCAAGTTAGCAACAGCAATTTCTCTGTATGCTCACATGTCAGTACAGTCTAGAATCTGGCCAACGCTACATAGCTCGATTGTCAATGTCAGTGAAATATACACCGTTCGAAGACACGAATCTCCGCGGATCCTAGGCGTGATCGCTCTAATACGTTTTTCGCGTACCGAAATGACTGACCATTTCAACTGGTGCGTTACCCGCTTATACGAACGAACGATTGTTGCCCTGGTTGCCCTGTTGCAAAATTTGAAGGTACGTCACGTTAAGTATATTGCCGATATGAGGGCTTCTCCAATCTGCTTCAGCTTTTAGCTTCATCACCCCATGACCATAACGCCGTTTTGTACTCGTCTGGCGGCGCTGCTGGTAACATGTGTCAATAGCGTTGACTGAGGCGCCAAATGAAGGCTTGCAACACCTTGGCGCTCGGGCGAGACATAGGCAGGGCGGCCGCAAGACTAATTATCTACTAACTCGACTCAACCTTACACCGGACACTCACCGGACATGACGCTGTTCGATCATGTTCGCCGCGCTTGCCGCGCATAGCCGCCCTGCTCGCTCAGGCAGCTTGGATTTCCATTTCGCAGAAGCCCGCCCGGGCTTCCATCGAGATCAAAGTGCTAGCTTTGGCACGATCATGCCTGACCGGTTCTCGTCGCCAGGGTGCGCTGCTTATGGACAGATTCATCGCAGTCTCGTGATTCGTGAAAGGGTCTGATTTTCTGTCGAGCGGGAGCGGGAGCGGCTTCGTTTTCCGTGGACGCATCTGAGCCTAGAAACGAGGCACAGACCTCCGTTCTTCGGATTGAAATCTCGAGAATCGCTATTCGATTGATGCGGTCACGGATGAATGTATGGAGGCAGATATAACGCGAAGGCCGTTTCAGGTCCTCCCGACTATTGGGAGACCTTTGACTTTCGTCCACTCAGGTTTTCTTTCGTCCAACTCCTTCTTCTTTCCCTCTGTTGTCACTTAGAATCATGTCAGGGCAAGCTGCGGCGATTCCGTCCCTTGACTCGACGTACGTGACAATCATTCTCTGAGCCGAAATGGAGCTGAACAGTATCCGGTTGGTAGGATGGGGGCCATGTTCATTGGTGTCGTCATCGGCGCAACGTAAGTCTAGCTCGAAAACAAATCACCATTGACTTCCCCTGCTCAAGGCTCATTTAGGTTGTACGGAAGTGAATATCTATCGGCTCTGAAGTCCTGTGTATCTTGGCTGACTCTAACATAGTTTCTTGCCTGCAAACTTGGCATTATTTTCGCGAATACCCCACCGATCCGCTACACACACGAGTTTTGGTGAGTATGCATTCTTGGATTCTTGCAAGTTATACTCATCCTTCGTCAGGTCGCCGCAGTATGGTTCACCGACTCCGTCCACCAAATCCTCATCTCGCATACCAGTGAGTTTCAACCCTGTAAAAAGCACTGCTAGCCTTAACTGGCTTCTAGTGTACACGTATGTGATCACAAATTTCGCCAACCCAGTGATACTGGGAGATTTAGTTTGGTGAGTTGTCATGATGGTGGTCAGAGTAGCTATTAACGCCGGTGGTCTTATGCAGGAGTCTTGTCGTACGTTTCTGCCTTCTGCTCTTTCTTGCTTTGCATCGTTTCTCATCTAGTCTCGCCTCGCAGGTCGAAGTCCTATTTAACGTCAGTTATATCTGTTTTTCAAGCAAGCATCTCCTTACCGATTTTCTCCCCTCAGAGTTTCACCGCATTCCTGGTGCAAAGGTATGTTGTTGGGTTTTTTGGTTTCGGCACACGACGACCATCTCATTCATGATGTTTTCAGTTTCTTCACGGTCCGCATCTATAAACGTGAGTCGAGGTAATCTGTGGAAGGACCGTTCCTGACATCCTATAGTGAGCAACAAAAACATCTTCGTCACTGGCACTGTTGTAAGCAAACCGCTTTCATCTTGCTCTCTACTCCCAAGTTGATTTTCGTAACCGACAGTACGCCCTGGTACTCGGGCAATTCTGTACGTGCTAGATGACCCTGCCCTGATACTCTATTGACATCCCATCTCTGCGTTGATAGTTGTCACTTTGGGTGAGAATGAATCGATTCAATAATCACGACGGAACCGCACTGACCCTGGTTTTCTGCAGTCTACTTCGTCAAGGGGTAAGTTTGTTTATATGATTCGAAAGTCAAATTCCGGTGACACACATTTCCAGTATCCAAATGAGCACGTTCGCCCAACTTGCGACTTTGAAGGTACCTATCGCACCTGTATTATACACGGAAGATGTTGAAGCAGCGCTTCGCAGGCCATTTCAATGGCTGTCAATGCGATGACGGCCGCTAGCGACGTCGTCATCGCTATCGCCCTCTGCAGCTTGCTCCATCAATCCCGAACTGGTTTCCGCTCGTGAGTCGTGTCTGCCTTACTTTTTGCCACCACTCAGGATTGTACAGGTCCGACACTATGATCAACAAATTGGTAGCTTTTGCACTGCGTATCACAAGCGCCTTCCACTCACATTTCCTTCGTGCAGATCATGTTCACCGTGAATACGGGTCTTCTCACCAGCCTCGACGCTGTCTGCTCTCTCGCGACGGTGCGTAATGATACATCTTCAGAAGCACCCCGCTGAGTTTCCAGTCCAGATCGCCGGCTCGCCCAACACCTTCATCTACATCTGTTTCTTCTTCACGCTCGGACGCCGTAAGCCTGTTTCCCGCATTGAGCCCAGCCATCTCACTCCGACCCCCGCAGTGTATTCGAACTCGCTGCTGGCCACGCTCAACGCCCGCCGCTCCATCCGGCAAACCTCGAGCGGCAATGCCGTCAACAGCGAGAGCATCTCGGTCCAGGGCATCCCGATGCAGCGCACCAACGTGTTCGAATCCAACAAGGTCCGTGGCTCCCCCTTCCGTGCGCGCCTTCCTGACGCCCGCGCAGACTTCTGGCAACATCTCGATTAAGATCGATACGACCAAGGAACTCAACTCGGATTACGACGTGCGTGCGCCTAGTCGGCCGTTCCTTGTATTTTGGCACTGACGAGCCCGACAGTCGGCCATGGATGCGAAGCGCGACGAGCATGCGCTGTAGGATACCCCGTCCTACTCACGTCAGAAAAGTCCCATTTGAAATGATATTTTCTTGGAGACGGAGTCTTTGCGGTCGGCGTCTGTGGTGTTCTGAATTGCGGTGGATATGTATTTAGATTTCTGACTCCGTATAGAGATCTAGCGTCCCTGAAGCTCGAGAAACGGGGCTAACAAGCTATTTCTGGGGAGTGGATATGGCATGCGAAGTCGCTTGGAAGAGTCAGCCAGGATCAGCCTACCATTATTGTAACAGCGCGCAGTGGAGGAACAACTTCGATCAGCGGGGACACTAGACAAGACCCCGTTCTTACGGATGACCGCATCGTAGATGGCACGGAAATGAACTTCATTGCACGATCAACAGGTCGAGGAAATTTTTGGGTTTACGCACCATTGAGCCATTACATCATCGCGGGAGACCATCACCACTCACCACCGCACAATTCTGATGCACAACGCCGCAGTATAATTTCCCCTTGGGGATCCATATACATAGTACACATGAAGACAATACTTTTATAGATGCTACATGGTCGCAGCATAATAAGATTATACGACTGGGCAGACGAAGTCAGATGGGGTAAAGATGCGAGGCGGTGAGTGAACTCACGAAGGACGGCGTTGATGCAGCCATCGTTCTCGGGATTATTCGTCACCTGGGCGTACTTCCCGAATACGACCTTCCCTCCCGCCGTCACCATCCCAAGCTCGGACACGTTGACTTCGATCACCGTGCCCTTCGTCAAGACGCCTAGCTGCGTATACATCGGCGACTGTGGGTTTTTCTTGACGCCGAGTATTGGTAGCTGGAAGGTCGCTTTGAGGTCCGCTGATAGAATCCCGCTCGTGAGATATCCAAAGAAAGATATGGGACTACGCACGATGAGTGACATTCGCCTTCTTGTACCGCAGCGCCATCGGGCGTACGAAGCGCTCCATCCACTTTCCGCGTGAAGCCCTCCCCAACGAACGTCGCCTTCGTCACCATCCTTTTCCACGACTTGTTCTTGTGCTTCCCCGTCTTCAACACCTTGAAGGCCTCGTCCTCCGCAATACCCCGCACACGTGGGAGCGGCACCGCAAACTTCGCCGCCTTGTCCTTCCGCTTCTGCTTGATCGCAGTGGAGAGCATCTTCGCATCCTTCTGCCCTTCACGATCAAGGAGATACGTCGGGAGCGCGCCCTCTGAAGTGGTCGCATCAGCCTGCTTGACGTTCCGCTCGTCGTGGGCCTTGAGCGTCTTCTTGAGCTGCACCTTCTCGCCATGCCGCTTAGCGTGGAGGAGTTTCGCCTTGATACCGAAGGCTTTCTGTGCGACGGCAGACTGCTTGTGGACCGAGCGAGCTTCGCGTTTCCGCCTGTGAAACAGTGAGACCAAAGACCAAGGTAGAACGAATGTCCGGACGCACTTCTTCTCGAGATAGTCTAACCGCCGCCCATGGCGCTTGATGTGCTCCTCGATGTACTCGTTCTAGTGACATGATTAAGATTTAGTGAAATGGTTAGAAGATTAACACGAACCTGGGGCTACAAGCGGAACACAAATGTCAGTAAACGCAAACTTCAGAGCCGGCTAGAGTGCTCACCATGGTCGTAAGAGAACTCGAGGATGGGGTAAACAGATGTCAACAACGGACATTGTGCCGCGTGCATTTGCACGTCAGATCTCCGCGACCGATCCGCTGCACAATATTGTAAGTTATTTTCTTTCCATGAATCCATTCATCACAGAAAAAGAAAGTCTCAGTAGTGTCTACGCTAGTTTAGAGGGATTCGAAGGATCCGTGTATTTAAGGTGTGAAAAATCGACGAAATCGACGAGATGATGACAGTTTTGAGAGGAAAGCGCCTCCCGCGGCTTGCTTGTCCTCCTGACTTGCATCGGCGAGCATGACCGCGACTTGTCATGGGCCAAGTACAAGTGCTCCTCACCCTTCTTTTTACCCGGGCACTGGATCGCTCTCAAACAACGTTTCCTTGGATTCCTACGCATTCATGTATCCCACTGATGATCTTCCTTTTTTCATGTGAAGAGCTGCAGAAGCGCACCCATAGGATCATCTGCATTACTTGCTCCTTGCCGGGAACCAGGCGGTACTTCGAAACACAGCTGCCCGAGGCGCACTGTGTCAGCCGCTTGATAGGACCGACATCTAACCACCCGACGGTAGATCAGTTATCGTGTACCTGGTTTGGTTCGGTTTTTACCTGCTAGCCTGCCCTGGTTGCCGTACACCGGACTCCGAGGAGATAATCGCTGCCTCGTTCACGCGCCCGCGCCAACAGCCTCTTCCTACCAAACTGATCTACCCGTTCTGTCGACTTCGGCTGGCGCTACACGCCGGGCTGGCAGCTTTACTCATTGCGATCTTGTCTCCGCCCGCTCCTCGCATTCAATGAGGCAGGTACAACCTCAGTTTTTGGTGCCCGGTGATCGCCTAATTATTGTTATGCTTGAGTTTTGTATATAACTGTGTGCCAAGTGATGCGCCCGGCCGTCCAACGTCCTAACTCGCCTTAGTCATTCCTTTAACCCGCAGCGCCTCTCCCCGCCCCCTCCCCCTTGTATTTCTCCATTATGCCGTCCATCACCACGTTGGACGTCGGTCTCGCGGTGCTCGGGATTTTTCTCGTGAAGCGTCTTCTCTCTGGCCGACCTGCAGGACCCTACCCGCCGGGCCCGAAGGGCCTCCCGGTCATCGGGAACGTCCTTGATATGCCCAAGTCGCAGGAATGGCTCACCTTCGCCAAATGGGCAGATGAATATGGTACGTGCGTCGTGAATTCCGGCCTCACATGTCGTCAATCTAACGTGTTTTCAGGCAAAATCATCCACCTCAATCTCCTGGGCCAGCCCATGATCATTCTGAACTCTTTGGACACCGCGATGGAGATGTTGGACAAGAAAAGCTCCATCTACTCTGACCGGCCCGTCCTCATGATGGGCAGCAAAATCGTCGGCTGGGAAAATACCCTGGCCTTGACACCTTACGGCGACCGGTTCCGGGACTACCGTCGCATGCTGCATCAACTTATCGGCAGCCGCACGAGCATGGAAGAGTTCCATCCCATTGAGGAGCTCGAAACGCACCGTTTCCTGCGGCGCATCCTCCAGAAACCCAACGACGTTTCCGACCACATCCGCAAGTGCGTTGCGCGATTGAGTCTGGAGCGATTGGCTGACTTCATCGCAGGACGGCAGGCGCGATTATCCTCCAAATATCGCATGGATACACAATTCAGGAGCACAATGACCCGCTGATCCTCAACGCAGATACGGCAACTGACCAGTTCTCCAAATCGACGGAGCCGGGCGCCTTCTTGGTAGACGTGCTGCCTATCCGTCCGTTGATTCTATCTTGATATCTTCCGTCTGCCGTTATTAACGGTTGACTTCTTGGGTTAAGTGCAATATGTGCCCGATTGGGTGCCAGGTACTGGCTGGAAACAAACGGCGAAAGAGTGGGCCGCCGACCTGGCTAGGATGGCAGATGCGCCCCATGACTTTGTCAAGAAACAGATGGTATTCAAACTACCTTTTCTGAACTAACTGGATGTGTGCCTGACAATATCCATCTTAGGCTGCTGGGACGGCTGTTCCCTCGTTCACGTCGATGCATATGGATGGTGAGCTGACTCCAGAGAAAGAGTTCAACGTCAAATGGGCAGCAGCGTCACTTTATTCTGGTGCGTGTATGCCATACATGTAACGGTGGACCTTACTAACTACATCTCGCAGGCGGAGCTGATACAGTACGCTTCATTTCCCATGTCAGGATCCGCAGATGCTCAGCCTATTCAGACCGTGTCGGCCATCTATTCCTTCTTCCTGGCCATGACACTCAACCCCGAGGCGCAGCGGAAGGCGCAGGCGGAACTCGACTCCGTGATTGGGACCGAGCGCCTGCCCACGTTCCACGACCGTGGACGGCTGCCCTACGTTGACGCACTCGTCAAGGAAGTTCTCCGCTGGAACCCGGTAACACCGCTCGGTGCGTGCGCGCCCGCCCTGCAATCGTCATTTTGGGCCCACACGTACCCATGGGCTATTTATTGACGTGTCTGCGGCCGACAGGGGTCCCGCACCGTCTCATGGAAGACGACATCCAGGATGGACTCTTTATCCCGAAGGGTTCCATTGTAGTCGCGAACATCTGGTGCGTGCTGAGCTCCACGGTGTCAGACGTCAGATGTGCTGAACTAAGCCTCGTCTTGCGTCTGCAGGAAATTCCTGCACGATGAACAAACTTACAAGAACCCGATGGACTTCAACCCCGACCGCTTCATTGCCGCAGAGGGCAAGGAACCAGAACGCGATCCCCACACGACGACGTTCGGATTTGGGCGCCGGTGAGTTCATATGTCGACGACCCGGGCCCAGGCGCTGACAACGCACATATCCGCAGGATCTGTCCTGGTGAGTGATGACGCCTACTTCTGCCGCGGCGCGCTCGCCCGAAAATATCCATGCTCACTCCATGCTGCGCAGGCCTCAACCTTGCAGACGCATCGGTCTTCATCTCGTGCGCGATGGCGCTGTCTGTGTTCGACATCTCCAAGAAGGTCGTGAACGGCAGGGTGATCGAGCCGGTGAACGAGTACACGAGCGGCACGATCAGGTACGGCGCTCTCGCTCCATTTCTGGTCTTTCGAGGCTTAATCCGCCATTCTCCAGCCATCCCAAGCCTTTCGAGTGCCAGATCAAGCCGCGTTCCGCGAAGGCCGAGCAGCTCATCAACTCGGTGAGCTTTGTGGGAGAGGACTAGCCGTCTCGCGCCCTGCCGGTGTGAATGAGACGTGGCGCTTTCTGTTCGCTGTAGCATACTTTTGGTTAATCGTGTGCACGCACTCACGCGTCGTAGAATCCTCCGACGACTTCTTCATTAAGGCTTAGGCAGAATGATACTGAGGTCTGGAGTCATGCTCCTTGACTAGCTAGTAGCTCGTACGTCTTCCCTGCTGATCACGACTGCACCTGTCACCATGAATATAGAATCTAAGGTCTTATTGTTCATGGATCGGTATCATTAGCAGATGGCGTCCCAGTGTGAGTGCTAGTCAGATTTTGGATACTTGAGCACAGACTAGCTAGTGAGCTTGCTTCCAATACGAATTTTTGAGAAGTCGATGCCGCGGGACGTCACTGACCGGTGTGCATGAAATGCGGAGTCCATACGTGCCGCCAAACTGTGAGATCGATTTGCTTCACGCTCGACCCGACTGGTGGGAGGACATGAAAAAGACGAGTTTATTCCCGCTACCTACGTAGTGGGTCTTACACCTCATTTCTGTCGCTCGATTTTTGGCGGTAGATCCCAGATCGGGGCCGCAGTGACTCCGCGTCCTGCGGCAGCTGCGTCGGCTTGTGCGTCGGCCGGCAAATCCCCTCCTTGTGTCCCATATTCTTTGACTAGAATTTCCCCTCGTTCTCGTTCCCCGAAGTCCTGTGTCAATCCTATGTTCTCAAAATCGTGATTATCTAATCACATAACTCTGTACTTAAGTGCTACAGCTCGATCCCGAGCAAAACAATAAGTAGGGTAGCGGGACTGCCGCGCGACCGTGCGGCCTTGGGATTATCTGATAAGATAACCGGGTTGGTCCGTCGATCTCACGACGCGCATCGCGTGCAAAACGTAGACTCGGATTCAGAGATGGGTTACTCGAAACTTCACTTGCCTTTCGCACCGACGCGACGACTGCAGCATTGTAAGTCTTGTCCTATACTAAATCCCCAAAAGCCAAATTTTAAAGTGGGAGCTACGTAGAAAATCTTGTCCGTAGCGTCTTGAATCCGACGACCATCTCCGCATCGCGTCGTGTACTTGACATCCGGACGCGACATCATGGCAGCTACGGACTTCCCACCACTGAAGAATGATCTCCTGTTGCGGGCGGCAAGAGGTGAGTCGATCCGTTGGATCGTAGGCGACATTGACGGGGCCCCTGTATAGGTGAGGAGATGGAGCGAGCACCTGTCTGGGTGATGAGGCAGGCCGGTCGATATCTCCCAGGTGTGCACTATTCATCACACAGACAAATTCTATCAAAACCCACATCTGCATCTGCAATCAGAATTCCGCGAGCTGCGCAAAGACCATGAATTCTTTGAAATCTGCCGCACACCACACCTCGCGACTGAGATCACGCTCCAGCCCGTGCGGCGCTACGCCGGCCTGCTCGACGCGGCGATCATCTTCAGCGACATCCTCGTCGTGCCGCAGGCGATGGGCATGGAGGTCCTCATGAACCCCGGGCCCTCCTTCCCCGATCCACTCAACACGCCCGCGGACATCGCGAAGCTGCACGCGACCGTCGACGTCGACGCGGAGCTCGGGTACGTCTTCCGCGCGCTCACGCAGACGCGGCACGCGCTCGACGGCGCGGTGCCGCTCATCGGATTCAGCGGCGCGCCGTGGACGCTCTTCGCGTACATGATCGAGGGCGGCGGCAGCAAGACGTTCCAGAAGGCGAAGACGTGGCTGTTCAAGTACCCCGAGGAGTCGCAAGCCCTCCTCTTGCGCATCGCGAACGTCTGCGTGGACTACCTCGTGGGGCAGGTCAAGGCCGGCGCACAGGTGGGTCGTCCCTCCCGTCCCGTCCCTCCACCTTCCCCACCCTCCTCGCGCATGCTGACACGACATCCCTCGTGCCAGCTCCTGCAGATCTTCGACTCCTGGGCCGGCGAGCTCTCCCCGCACGACTACCAGACCTTCTCCCTCCCCACCCTCACACACATCGCAACGCACGTCCACGCGCGCCTCGCCGCGGCCGGCCTGCCCGCCGTCCCGCTCACCCTCTTCGCCAAGGGCGCGAACCAGTCGCTCGCGGCGAGCGCAGGCGCGGGCTACGACGTGCTCGGCCTCGACTGGTGCGTCGAGCCCGCACACGCGCGTGCGGCCGCGCCGCGCGCCGCGCTGCAGGGCAATCTCGACCCGAACGTGCTCTACGCGGGGCGCGACGCCATCGAGCGCGAGGTGCGCCGGATGTGCGCCGCGTTCAAGGGCGACCTCGCCGCGGCGCCGAAGGCGTGGATCGCGAATCTGGGGCATGGGATCACGCCGGGCGTCGACCCGGAGGATCTAAAGTGGTTCTTCGAGTGCGTGCATAAGTACTCGGCGAAGGGCGCGAGTGCATGAAGTCGGAAATCTGTGTATCTGTGTATCTGTGTTCCATTAGCCATTGAAGGGTTGTAGGTGCAATTAGAATGAAGCGATAGCAATTCCTCATTCGAACCTTCGGCATGTCGATTACTTAAAGACGCCGCAGCAGTCATCGTGTGCTTGTGTTGTGGAATTCGACTGAACTGGCGGAACGACATACGTATGCCGAGACGAGTGTCATCCACAACAGTTGCCAGGGTGCCGGAGGACTTGCAAGCAAGGAAAGCCCTTGGATCCGTGCACCATGTACTATCCCTCAATGCCGCGAGAATCTACTGGGAAATACGGTATATATTTATACAACACTGTACAGTTATACGAGCTCGCTCGATGCAGTGATGATAAGGGTACAGGCGGAGTCCCAGAGCAGGCGAATGAGAGAACGATAGGATGGCACGGACAAGACCCGTGCTTGCATGCGACGAAAAGAATGAATATGTAGATACTGACATAGATGGAAAAGATGGCGGGGAGGGAAGGGACTGGGACTGGGTGGATGGATGGGGCGGGGTTGCCATGCATGGTATGCAATAGATGCGGAGACGCGAGAACGAGAACGAGACGAACATAGAATGCGGGACAAAAGCAAAATGCGGCAGCGAACGACAATATCGACATATCAAGCCAACCAGAACGACCTCCTCTAAGTATACGCACCCGACCCGCTCACGCAACCACATCCGCCGCGCTGAAACTGCTCCGCCGCCGCCGCACACTCCGCAGACCCGGCCGCTCGCCCTTGCTGCTGTTCCCGGGCTTCACGACCGCGCTCTCGCCGTTCTTCATCCACGCATTCGACCCCGCCGCCGCGGCCTGCGCCATCTTGAGCGTCGCCGCCGGGATCGTGCTCACCGAGCCGGTGTGCGCACGCCGCGGGGGCACGAGCTGCGGGAGGCGCGACGGCGTCGGCGACGGCGGGCGCTGCGTCCGGCGCAGCGGCGGCGCAGGCAGCTTCGATGCCGCAGCCCTCGCGGTGCTCCCGTGCGCGAGGCGCGGGATCTTGTTCGGTGGCGCCTGCTGCCCGTTCGCCTTGCTCGACACGGAGCTGAGCGCGGTGCCGGGCTTGCGTGCGGCGGCGGTGCTGCGCGTGACGCGCGTCGGGCGCTGCTCGGACGCGGTCACGCGCGCGATGCCTGTCGTCGCCCGCGTGCTGAGGGCGCGGGTCTTGCGCGCAGGCGGCGCCTGGCCGAGCGCGGGGAGCGTGTCTTCTTCCTCGTCCTCTTCGTCTGATGAGTCGGCGGCGACGCGCTTCGCGTTCGGGGTCTTGCGCGGCTGGCCGGGTGGTGCGACTCCCTTGGCTCTTGCCGTAGCCGCGGCGACGTGCTTGCTGGGAGTCACAGGTGGAATGTTCATCGGCGGCGGCGTCGACGCCAATGGGCGCGCATTGGCAGCAACGACGATGTCTGTGTCCATGGGCACGTTCTCTGTTTCCTCGTCGGTCTCCGCCGGCGGGGTCGCAGGCGCAACGATCGTAGTGACGGCAGGAGCCGTCGCTGTCTGGGCTTGGTTCTTGCGCATCTCATCGACTGCGGACCACTTCAACCATTCTTGCTGCTTGCAGTACATGAACTGCTGTTGTGGACCGACGACGCATCCAGGCCGAACAATGCGCATGAACGCGATAGCCTCGCTCGCGGTGAATCCATACTTCCACACGAGATAGGCGCCGATAAGGGTTCCAGTGCGGCCCAGACCGGCTTTACACTGATGTGACGGTCAGATTAACACAAAACACGAGGCAAATTGTACTCGGGGACCTACGTGAACAGCGACGACACCACCAGCCTGGATCACCTCGTCGGAGACATCAATAAAGCGACGCACAATCTCGTCCGTCGGGTTCGTGCCATCGTCGAAATAGAGCTCTAGGTGGTTGATACCGTGCTCCAAGAATGTATTCCGGTCGTATAGCTCGTTATTGAGCCGCACGACGATCTTGATGCCCTTCTGCTCGAAGTACTCCAAACAGTTCTTGTACGGCGTCGGGAGCTTCCGCTCGAGCGCTAACGACTTGCCCGCACTTGGTCTCGCAGGTGAGGACGCCACCGCAAGCTCCGCCTTCGCGCCCGCCTCCTGCTCCTTCTTCTCCTTCTGCCCGCGGAGCCACACTGGATCGACGGGCGACGCAAACGCAATAAAATGCGGCGTTATCCAGTTCCAGTCCCCGTTCTCGACCTTTTCGTAGAATTCGTACTCGTTAACATCGAACTCGTTCAGGTCGCAGAGCCCGTTCTGCATCGCCTTGAACATGCCCCAGAGGCAGTCCTGGATGCTCAGGTGGAAGTCGGAACGCCCGCGCCCCGCATCGCGGAACGGCATGAACTCGAGCTCCGCGATCGGCTGGAACGCCTCCCACGGCGCGTGCTGCAGCACGATGAGCTGGGCGCCCGGGTGAGATCAGAATCGGGACGCATCGCGCGGATCGGGGGCACACTCACCGAGTAGAGCGCCATGAGCAGCGCAGCGTTCGCCTTGCGCTTCGGGTCGTCCGATGTGTAGAGCACGAGGCGGTACTGCGCGAGCTCCTCGTCCTAGAACGCGGAAGCGCGCACGTGAGCGATGAACGGGAGATGCGGCGCGCGACGCGATGACGCACCCCGAGCAGAGAATGGATGTAGATGCAGGCCTTGTACACCATGGCGATGTTGAGCGGGCCCCAGTCCTGGAAGAAGGACATGTAGACGAGCTGGTCGTCGATGGTGAAGTAGTAATACTTGGCTTCGTCGTCGGGGGACACGGAGGGCCCGCCGCGGGGCGCGCCACGGATACGGGGCGGTGGCTGATCCGGGCTGAGATCATTGAGCGTTTCCTGGCGCGGCGGGGGATGGGGAAAGGTGGTGAAGTAAAGCCTGGAAGAATGATAGACGGTCAGTGCCCTTGTACCCAGTCCAACGCGATCGGGCGGTTGACGCCAGCCTGGAGACGTACCTTTCGCCAAAGTGGCACAGCGGCTCGCACTTGGAGGCCATCGTGGAGGCAGTGGCCGGCAACGATGGCAATGGCGAGGACGAGGATGGCGAGAGGGTGTGGACGGAGAAGGCGCGGAAGACAAGGACAGAAACACGTTCTCGCCCCGAACACACGCCCGTCCCGTGACCCGTGGCGACGTTCCTCCGACAAATACCCGTCAACAACCCTCCTCCCTCCTCCCAGAGCATCTCAGCAAACACAGGACCTAGACATGCCCAAGAGTCTGTCTTCATTTCGGCACATCTCTGGTTTGTTTTTATAGAGACCAATCGACAACTGAGACACCAAATGCATAGTACACCACCAATCGATTTATTACACCCGATACTTGTTCCCCAACCGGCCATTTAGATCCACTGAAACCCCATTCACTAGCATGTCACGCCCGTTGACCACTTCCCGGCATTTTCGATGAGGTATGGCGTCCTGGACCGCGAGCAAGTGCCATTCGCTGTTTGAACCTCGTCCGCCACCGACGCGTCGCGACGCGATCGGAGGCAGATCCGCAGTGAGATCCACGGAACGGAGGCATTTCTGACCTCCCAGCTCATGGCATGCGCATAGCGAACTGGGACCCGACGCTGCATGCCCGGCCAACGCGCATGACAGCAGGAAAACAGTCGGGGCTTTGTTGCACGACCGTTAGCCTGATACTCTGCCCAGCACGACGCCAGGCCGGATCTCAAGGCGTTTTATACCTCCATGGCATCCGCGTCGACCGCTGTCTGAGCCGCCGGGGTGATTAGACCCTCAAACATGCGTGAATCGAGCGCTAAGAGCTTCTCATAATCCTAGAATGCCGAGTGAGACCCTATGCATGAAGCCAGGAGCGAGCAGCTCACCTTGATAGCATCCGGGGCAATCTCAGCGAGCGAGACGCACACCTCCCTCAATAGTTCCTTCAGGGCCATAGAATCTGCACACATGACACATAAGGATTTACCGCCAAACCAAGCGGCACCAACGTACCCTTATCGCCATTTCCAGCATCCACGAGGCCGACCCAGCATTTCGCTACGCCCTCCAGAATCGTGCCCTTCCATGCATGCACGCGCGGGGCACACTCTCGCATGACGCACAACAGCGCCTTGAGCGACGCGAATTGCAACGACAGCCGTGTCGCATTGAACGGCGTAGGTTGCAGGGGATGCGTTAGCTGCGGGATGAGTGCCTGTAGATGCAGGATACAATATATCCTTCTCAGTTATGTTGACTGCAGTGGGTTCAAGGTCGCCGTACTTTCAGGTATCGGACGGTCCCTATCCCCAGGGCTAACACGACATCAGGCAACGCATCGACGCCCGCCTCGACGGCATCCACGTCCTGATAGCCATACATCCACACGCTCCCGATAATACCATCGCCGAGCAGCGCACACAGCTGCGTAAACCGTCGCTCGCTGCCCGGAGCTGTAGTCCGCGAGACGAGCTTGACAGCCGCCGGGACTGCGCTGCGAATAAGTGCAGGCGTTAGGGGCGAGTGCAGGTGTGTAAGGGTACGGTGCAGGGACTGAGCAGGATTATAATTGGCTCGGAAAGGCGGGAGAATGGGGACGCACGGAGAAGAGCAGATCTGCGATACCGGTCCGGCGGAGGAGGTCAGGGGGTGCGTTGGAAAGGAGAGCATTGGCGACGCGGACGCCCTGCAGCTTGTACTTGGCCTCGAAGTCGTCGAGGAGCGTCATGGTGGGCGGCACGACGAGGTACCACAGACGCTCATACGCGTCGGACTAGACCAGACGTTCGAGCATGAGATTTTCACGTCATGGCGTCACATTTGTGAAGTTGCTTACTTCGATGTTTTCTACGACCCACTGCAGGACATTGCCCGCGCCTGGATGCGCCTTCCACACCTGCCCCTCATACGCGTCCTGGGTCGCGAGCGGGCCACCTGCAGGGCGCGGCAGCTTGCGCCCTGTCTCAAGATTGACTTCCGGGTGCGGCGTCGGCCTGAAGATCGGCTTCAGATGATGCGTGAGGATGCGCTCGATAAGGGGCACGGGGACTGCAGTCTCGGGGACGAGCGCGGTGAGAATGCCCGACGCGAGGTCGGACATATCGTCGGACGTCCACTCGCCATCGCCACGGAAAGATGCCACGGCGAAGATGAGCTCTGCATTCTCCTCGAGAGAAAGGAATATGGGCGGATCGTCGTGGAGTTTGCGTAGGGTCGGGAGCGCGGCGGCTTTCCATGCATCGAGAGCATCAAGGGTCGGAGCGTCGAGGGCATCGTAGCGTGCGTAGGCCGCAGAGATCTGGAGAGTCTGGAGGGCGTTAGAGGTCGTATTGGCATTACCGTTGACGTCGTCCTCGGCCTCGTTGATGATGGCCATTTGGTCCTGACAGTGACATGGACGACCTGCCAGAAGGCTGAGCGTCGCCGCGGAGGTGTGGTCCGGAAGTCCGGTCCGCCAGCCCCGCGGTCAAGTACTTGTCCATCTCCTCTCTTTCCTTCAATCCTCATTTGCTTCAGCCTACAATAATATTTTATCGCGGCGTTTGGACTATTACTCTACTTACCATGGTCAAACTTCTTTATAGCTTTAGCTTATGACATTATTTATCGTTGAAAAATCAAGCGCGAGCGAGGGGAACTCGAACGCCGTAGAGCGACGCGGGAGTCGGTTCGCACCGGCATGGTTTTAGGCTTTAGTCGGTACACTCCCCACAGTCGTACGTGGTACTCGTTACTCGTTACTCTTTACTTTGACCTTAGTCTCACACCAAACTTTTATGTGATGTTGTCTTAAATGCATTCCTGGACAGTCAAAGTCAGACTATCGATATCCTGCAAGAGAAGAAAAGCATAAATTTCCTCGAGGCTCGTAGAGCAGCTCTGCCAAAATTGGTAAGTCGGCCGGGCTTTCTTCAAACATTCCCACGGTAAGTATACGACCGTGAAACATGTATACAACATTATGATCTTGCAATACTGGGATAGAATGACAGAGGGTGTATCAGGATATGCTTAATTGAATTATTTGCACCCGGAAGCTCGAAAAAATCGAGGCAGCAGGAGATCTATGAGGGTGCGGAGGAGGGAAGCTCCGGCGCGCTGACCCCGGAGCGCCGGCCGTTTCCGGTTCGCTTCCACAGATCGTGCCTGACGCGGACTACTGTGTAACGCGCTCGACTTGCCCTGCTGCAACCTCGATTTCTAAACGAAAAATACCTTTATATTAGCTGCGCAAGTCCAAGGAGGTGCTGTAGGTGCTATTCTTGCACCAGAAGTGCGACTTCCACCAGCGCCCACGAACCGCAATAATATCGCACATGGCCCAAGATTCTTACTTCTTACTCCATCCAGCAGCCAATCCCCTCCAGCCCTACGACTGCACAGAAATCACGATGCATCGAAAAACATCCGCGATAGAGTCCCCATCATTCAGCTGCCGCTCGCATCAGGTTTCTGCGACATCGACGACGTTATCATACGGTAATTCCTTCGCGAACGTGCGGGCCCCGTCGCGCCTGTCGCAGACCTTGCTGAGCCGAGGCCACTTTGCAGGCTCATCAGCTTCCAAAATATTGAGCACGCACCTGACTGGTTCGTCGACGCTGTCGACACCCACGCTCCGCCCCACAGATAACACCACTTCGGCACGAAGCAACGCTATTGAATATATACTTTGTCCATCAGGAAGCTGCGCTTAGCGCTGTGCACGGTAAGCGAGCGCAAGAAGCGAGATATCGCCTCCCCAGATGAAACGACCCGTCTCCACACCTCCTGCACGAAACTACTTCAACTGCGCCCCGCACCAGCCCGCCCTGATATGTCTTTTCGCTCTTGTTGATGTCCGGACAACTACCACTCAATGTGTCTGGGATTGTTTCGGTGTGGTTAGAGGTGAGCCCGCCGCGTGTCAGGAACTCGAATACGTCGTTATACTGAAATCAACAGATGCTTTTCTATGGTGCGTCGATAACGACGGTCTGCCCGTGCTGGGCATTCAACTGATCTCTACCAGGCATTTATCTCAGCCTGTTCTTCGAGACGGTCTATATTGTGATCCGGAAGAAAGGCAGTCGGACCACACCTTCTAAGGTCAGTTCCACGGGGCCTCATCTCAATGACGAAACCAGCCTGAAGTCGGATCGCAAGGTTTTCTTTGTCGCAACTTTAGTTCTATTCGCCCTCATAACCTCGCATGTCGGTCAGTCAGCCCATTCAGACCATCCATATTCGTTGATGCTCACTGTTTCTCTGGTGTGTGCAGCCGTCAACCTCTACCGCTTGTTGCGAGGGTATGTGTGGCTTGCTGAGGAGGTTGGCCCAGCGACGTACTTCGGCGAGGTTGGCCGCTGGGACAACATCGCGCACGACGCGATCAACGCCGTGGTGACCTGGATTGGAGACTCGCTGCTGGTCAGTCCTTTCGCTCATGCCTCCATGAGCGGGCCGTGACGTTCGCCCGCAGATCTATAGGTGCTATCTGGTATGGGAGGGACGGATCATCGTCGTCATCCTCCCTATAATCCTCCTCATGCTCAGTATCGGTACGCTCACGCCCCATTCTCCATTCCCATACTCACCCGCCCACTCGCCTATACACCAGTCTCCAACACCGTCGCGCTGCACCTCTTCAGCGAGGTCGCGAAGGGCACCATCTTCTCACCGACGCTCGTCCCCTGGATGACGACCATCTCCTCGACCGCCTTCGCGCAGAACACAATCACGACCTCGCTCATCGCGTACCGCATCTGGCGCATGGACCGCCTCTCGCGCGGCGCGGGCCTGCGCGCGGACGGCGCGCGCTCGCCGCTGATCCCGATCGTGCGCATCGTCGTCGAGAGCGCGATGCTCTACTCGATCACGGTGCTCATCCTCATCATCCTCTACGTGCGCGACAACAACGGGCAGTACGTCATGCAGGAGGTGTTCGTGCCCATCGTCGGTGCGTTGCCCTTTCCTGCCGTCTTTATCTGGGCGTTTGATTCACGGGAGTCGGGCGCAGGCATCGTGTTCGCGCTGATCAACCTACGCGTCGCGCTGCGGAGCATCAAGCCATTCATGACCACCGCGCACATGACGACGCTGCACTTCCGCGACCGTGGCCACGTGCAAGAGACGCAAGAGACCGCCAACGAGAGTGACCGCACGCTCACGCGCGTCGAGGACGAGCCGAAGGAGGGTGTGGGAGAGAAGAACGACGGGGACGACGCCGTGAAGGTGCAAGAGGTAATGGCGTCGCCGCTGGAGACCATGATGATCGATGTCGCGAGGGACGAGGTGGATCCACAGGAGCTGCACCCGCCGCCGTCTCCGGCGTAATCGCTTCCCAAAGAGATTTAGACTGAGGAGATGGTTGGCGTTCGCGCAACGTCAGTCTTAAAGCTTGTGCCTCAGGACCAAGGATCCGCAGACATGTAGCCGGCATTGTAAGGAACAGTTTTCTTGCCGCTGTCAGCAGCAGCGACTAGTACCTAGACTAGTGCGGCGTTAGTTTTTGTTTGGAGTTGTAGAATGGTGGCCTGAGCATCGACGCGGAGACGTTGGATGCGCTATTTGCTAATATGATACGCTATTTAGCACGCTTTCAAACACGCTCTCTTGGGGGCCCATCGCTGTCTCGCATCGATCTGCTAAGGAAGGAAGGAAGGAAGGAAGGAAGTGTATCCCGCAGCGAAATCAGAAACGACCTGCATTTCACATACTGTACATACGATCCCAGCAACACTCAGTGCTCGCATCGCTCCGTCTAAGGGATCCTTCAGCCCACCGACTAGGTCGGCACATCTATGTACAATGATACAACACTCCTATGAACGTGTATCGGCGCAGCCCCGCGCGCTGGTATAATGCGAACTACACTTCTCTTATCCTATCATCCCGCACTTACTGTAACAGCCCGGGCACAATGTTCAATCCACATTGTATCAATCCGACCCAAGCCCGCGCATCTGGGGTGGTCTACAGATATACACCCTGCGGCATATCGCCGCCGCCGGTCCCCGCCATACCAGGACCTTTTCGCAATCAGAACGTCTCGGGCTTGATGTCCTCCTCATCGCGCCCGCTGATCGCGCTGGGGTTGTGGTAATCCTGCGTGGGACGCACGTCAGTCGAACTCAGGGTCGCATAGCGCGCGTCACGCACCGAGTCGTGGTCCCGCGCAAACTCCTTCGTGGTGTCGATCTTGATCGCGATGCTCTGCCCGTGCGACTGCTAGAATGCGCGTCAGTGCACGCAGGAATCGCGCGGGAGACCCGGCGTACCTTCGTGAGCGGGTTCACGGACGCGGTGCCGCCGCGCGACATGGTGTTCAGCGCAACGCCGCCCGAGACAGAGTCCTCGTGCGACGTGTTGGCGCGCGCGAGCGTCTTGCGCGCGTTGAGCGTGCCCATGAGCGAGTTGGAGTACACTGCGGGTGCAGTCCATCCGTCAGTCTCATGATGCGCGTTCACCGTGTGTCTGGGTACTCACGACGTCCAAGATTGAAGAAGAAGCAGATGTAGATGAACTTGTCTGGCATCGCAGTCACCTATGACAGATAGAGGGCGTCAGAAGGCGGCGCTTCGACCTCCATATGTCTGATACTCACGAAGGTGAGCGAGCACAAGGCGTCAATACTGCAGCATAATTGGTTAGCTATTCCTGCTTGACATTCCGTGTCGGCTGCGCTTACCTGGTAAGCAAGCCGGTATTGACGGAGAAGATCATCTATGGGAAGGAATGTCATCAGACGCGCTCGGAAGGAAGACGCATCGCAGACGGATTCGCACCAGTTTGTTGATGATGTTGTCGGAGCGCCTGAACCCTGTTCGGGACCTGTTCAGGAGCAAGACGAGCACAAAGGCAATAGCGATATCCGTCGCAGCCGTCGTGGAGTTTATAGACACGGTCAATCCCTAAACGCCAGTGTGAGTCAGGCGTCTGAAAAGCAGGACCAAGCTACCCTGACCTTGATTTCATCAAGCTGTGCGAATTCCTTCAACTGGAGCCCTTTCGCGGTATATGCTAATATCGCCTGTCAGCGTTGAAAACAACGCAGGATACCTACATGTACTCACCGCAGATAACGCTCAGTTGTGCAAATGCAACCAGTAACTGGAGCAACTTGAGAAAATGACGTATTGAGATTTGAGGAATTACGTACGATTGGAATAGTAATGAACAGGTTCTTGTTGCTCAGTCGGTATATCCGAAGAATGAAGAACGATTGGACCATAATGGCAGTGAAGCCCTACACAGTGAATTGAGATACTATCTTTGGCATAAGGATAACGGCCTACTCACATTAAACAGAACCTCAACAAGAATAGCCCTTGAAACTAAGGCTTTAGCCATTATTCTAAGGCTCGGAGATTCAAACACTCACTTGTTGAGTTGGTTCAGATATGCGGGGTTGAAGTAATTTGAGATGAGGTACTGGTACACTGTGACACAATCAGACACACAGCAAAAGCGATGGGGAGACAGGCATACATGACATTGTAATGAGGGCTTGATGGACGGTGTCACATAGCCAGACGCATGCGACCTGAAGCGCCAGCAATCAACTCGCCGACCCACACTCTACATGGGGAGACATAAGTACCAGGAGTTTGAGTTGCCATGCGTCCGAGGGGTACTCCCGATAGTACGACCAGGTCTGGAGACAAGTGACTGCACCGCAGTGAGCCAACGCGTCGCACAAGTTGGGCAATCAGGCTTACCTCCATAGAGTCTTTGCAGTGCCCCAAAATCATCAGCGTCTGTCCCACGGAGCTATGTACAAGTCACTCACGACGCGGCAACTATGACACCAATGAACATGGCGCCAAACGTGGCGTCGAGGGCGGGGATGGGGGCGGCGGGATCAGCCATGGTGAAGGAACGACGCACGGGGTAGGGTCTACGCGGTATGAGACAGAGAGAAGGGACGAGCAGGAACCCCAGCGCGGCTCTTGAAGGGATGCTCTCCTGCCCGTATTATGGACGAAAACCTGGGCGCAACCCGGCACTTGGCTCGGGTTAACAAACGGAAGTTTCCACTTGGGAGATCCTAGGCACGGGGCTCCCTTTCGTAGCACCGAAAAAGTCGACATCGCGTGCGCGCCTGCCGGTTGACAGAACTTCCCCTTCCCTCCCGTACATAAACGGCACGCGGCGGCCCATCAAGAAGCTCCAGGGTTCTCTATAACACTTTTTAAAGCCGAGATTTCTGACCTGGAATTCCTGGTCGCCTACAGGCCCATACAGGCGTCCATGCCAGCGCGAACGGGACACCTCTGCAGCGTGCGCGCCGACAAGGATACCCATTACAGGCGGTTGCCATGGGAAGAAGGCCTCGCTGCATCGCCTTCTCATGCGAAGTTGGAGCGCGTCTGTAAAAGGGTTGTAAAAGGCAGTAAAGGGAGCTCTCTGTTTGGCAAGACCGGAAAAAAAGGTTTGGGAGGCTCGACCTGGTTCTCCTCGGTTGTGGGGCACCGTTTCGGCGCGCCGGATCGCCACGAACGCCACCGGTAATTACGGGATCCACGTCCCCGCCTATTACTCCTCGACCTCAGAAAACTTGCTATTCAGTTCACTCCATGGCTGCGGGCAGCAAATCTCCGCGGGTAGGTCGCTAGTGCAGGAATGGTGCTCTGGAGGAAACCTGCCATCGTGAGATGAAGGTGCAGGGGCGGTGAGACACGCCGTGCGCGGCTTTGGCAGGGCTGATGCACACGGTCTTCCCATCGGTCGTACTCGGGGCGCCCACAGACTTCCGATAACATGACTTCATCCAGATTTCCATTCATAAAATACAGGCAAATAAATAAGCTCACCAACGATCGGCATCGAGATCCAGAGCCGCAGAGAGAAATATTCGCCCACAGCAAATTTCCAAATACCAGGGAGAGGTGGGGACGGCTAATCGGCTCTTCCTCCCAGCGGGATCATATGCCTCGACGCCTTGTGAGCGGTATGTCGCTCCCTTTGTAAATGCATTATACTTTTAATACAAGCAAGTGTTCAAAACCATTATAGACTGCGTTGTGAGACGTCTCTGCGCGTCTACCGGTTTAGGCAGCGACAAAGGGAGATGCTTAAAGCATCGCGTCCAAGACCATCAGACACAGAGGAAGCTTCGCCGGATCCGGGATTCAGACGGCCACGCACCATAGATTACAGAAACGAGCTTCCCAAAAAAATACAAGATCCATCATTTCGGAATTCAGCACCCCGTCATCTGCGCGTACGTAGCGCCGATAGCTGCCCCCCATCACGAGCTCCCGCTGAAATGGGTCTCGGCGAGCTCGAGAGCCAGGAGTTCTGAACACAAGAATAGCCTAAATGAACAGAGCGTGATGGCCTTCCCAAGTTATATTCGTATAATCGAAAGACCCGTTCTAGGTGTTCACGCCGTAACATCAACGGCAATCGCACGGCAGAAGAACGTTTTCGAAGAGCCTCGTAAGCCGGGCATCCAAAGACACACTCAGGACGCCTTACGGCATATGCGAAGGGCCATCATGGCAATGACAGGGCGTGAGCAGGCATGAAAGTAGTCTCCGTGCTGACATCGGGTAAGGAAGACAAGTGTTCCTTATAGGCGTGGACTCGTCCAGCCGTGTCTAGTACACAACTGGGCCACCACAGAAGAACATCTCTTCTGCGGCCGTTCAACAGCTTAACGACGCACTCCCACATCGGATGCACACTCGGGCTTGCAGGTCAGCTCTCGCAACCGTCGAGCGCAAGATGGCTATTCGCTTCCAAGTGGAAGTGCACGGCGCTGGTCCACTGGCATTACGAGACCAGCGGGTCCGATCCTTCGCTTCACCGACGCAGTCAGGCCCTGTTAGGGTCCTCGCCTCTTGACAGCCTTCCTAAGCGCACTCGAAAGTACACATTGCCTGACCCACGCTGACCCTTTCAAATCACCGGCGGACGCTGAGTGACAAGCGGAGCGATCTGCGCACACATAAGCGTCAGCTTCTGGCTGGCTCGCATCGGGTTTGGCGGGAGCAGATCGCGCGAAGGCGCCGTCTTTGGAGGCGACGGTGCCAAAGATGGCGTCCTGCAAGCACGAGGCGGAATAGGATCCCCGATGTAGACAGGTGAAGTTGAGGTGCGTAAAGTGACAATTCTGTCTGAGGCCTGAACGGTAATGGCACTCGGCGGGTCCGTGTCATTTCCGTTTTCTCTGCGTTCTCTTGCGTGAAGGCCTAAGTATCTAAGGGCGGAACAGGTGCGGAGGGATATCGAGAATGCGTATTAGAAGGCCTCGATTGTAATCGACCTTGATGTACCGCTCCATTTCTGCGTTCTGCATTCCCTCTGGTGGAAAGCAGGAATAGCACAGAGACAGAGTAGCAGCGAGAAGCTGGTGCCAATTGAGCGGGCCAGGCTCACGAAAAGGTGCTTCACCATATCGTCAGTTCTCATTGACGAGCGCTGCATGACCTGTGAAGTCTGCTCACTACGTTGCGGACAAGGTTCATGTCCAGCCCTCGCCGCCGACGCGAGACCAGACGACACCTGCGGCCTGTCTGGAATGTTGAAGTTAGCGAACCAACATCAACCCCACCCACAGTACGAAGCAGACTCGTTTGCCTTCCATCTTCTGCGCAGGGACCCGGAATTCATAAGGATCGACTTTGATGTCCATCATGCGTATTGGCAGGTGTCTGGTTGTTCCATCGAGTCTCGAAGGCGAACAGATGATGTCGACACTGACATTGCGAATGGAATTCAACGTGTGTTGACGGATGGCTCCAATATGGGGTAGAGACAGTATCATGAAGAACTACACAGGAGTAAGAATTGCCCGTGAAGCGTGGTGTCCATCGGGCATTGACGCCGTCGCAGTTAATTTAAGAAAGAAAAACTTTCGTTAATTTATCACCTCCCAATAATGCGCCCCTGCGACGTTACCGACGAACCTTGTCCCTAGCCGTCCCCAATGTAAATTGCACTTGTGGGTCGTAGCCGACGCAGATTGACTTAAGTAACATGTAACACGTTTAGCGAATTACACCTACACACTACGTTCAGTGTTGAAGCGATCATCGGGTCTATCTTGCATCTTTTAAAAAGGACCCGGAATTTGTACGGATCGAAGTTCGGGATCATCGCTGGGATGCCATCACAGAGATGTCCAGTGGAAGCTGCCTGATTGCATTGTAGGTCTCATAGGAGGGCGAAGGTGCACTCCGGACCTCAACTCTTGCTCAGGAAAAGGAACATGAAGTGTCGAAGCTCACCGGATTGGAAGTTCCGAAAAAGCAACTGTTGGGCGCAAAGATCGCAGTGCCATGTGAAAAAATCCCATGCGGATGATGAAGATGAAGATGAGGAAGGGAACTGGTTAAAAAGGAAATGACTGGAGGCGTTGGTATCGACGATATCGACGCGTTATCCGCGCCAGAGGTTTGGTCAATTCCCGGTATTGCGTGTACACGCCTGCTCATCCCTATCACGAGCCTTGGAAATGAGTATAGTCGCAAGGAGTATAG
Source organism: Hericium coralloides (assembly GCA_003675405.1). NCBI lineage: Eukaryota > Fungi > Basidiomycota > Agaricomycetes > Russulales > Hericiaceae > Hericium > Hericium coralloides. Next base: position 39,474 of record QUOP01000290.1, on the reverse strand, counting down.
TCGCCAAAGTCGCAGGGAACATAGTTGACCACTCGTAGTCTCCGTCGATGTGACTCTCTAGATGGCTCGTCCCCCCGAAATTCACTCGTCCTCTCTTCAAAGTCAACCTGTCTGAGCTGAGCCTACCTGTTTTCACCCGTTAATACTCTCATATACTCGAGCATCTTGAAACCGTAGCGCAGACTGCCGGGGACCTTGGCCTCATGATGGTCCCAGCCTTTCTGAGGTTCAAGGGGATTCAGAATAGACTCTTGAATGGCAACAACGTACCGAAAAAATACTGATTGAGTGCGACGGCCCCCAATGAAAGGGCCTCAGACGTGTCCAGATAGTTCCACGAGATGGTCAAAGCACGGATGTGAGTCCAAGTATTGCATGGCGCTTAGACGACCGGCGCCTAAAATGGGCGCCAAACAAAGAGCAAACAGCACTTGTGTCGCCGAATTTGCTGTCGCGACGTGCAGTCCGTCCAGCAGCACACACCATGGCCGTCAGTCCCTCCCCTCTCCCCATCCCACCGCACTGACCACACCCACAGACCCGCTCCTCCTCCGTCCTCCGCGCCGCCTGCAGATCACACCGGTGCGTCCACCCCGCCAGCGCCAGCACGCACTAACCTCGCACACGCAGCCTCGCCCCCGCCCCCGCCCCTGCCCTCCGGAGACGCCTCGCGACCGCGGCCGCAGAGGCCCAGACACCCGACGCGCCGCCGCCCGTGCCCACAGACCCGAAGCTCGGCCGCATCGTCGACGACATCTCGGGCCTGACGCTCCTGCAGGCCGCGGACCTCGTCACGCTGCTCAAAGTGCGCCCCTCCCCATACACGCCCGAGACGGCCTGCTGACACGAAGGACCACAGACGCGCCTGAACATCCATGAGATCGCGATGCCAGCAGCCGCGCCTGTTGCCGCCGCTGCGCCCGCCGCGGAGGAGGCGGCGGTCGAGGTGCGTCCCTTATTGCATTGGCGCGTGCGCATGCGCGGAATGCTGACGCGCCTGTATGGCGCGCAGGAAAAGCCGAAGGAAAAGACGATCTTCAATGTGCGCCTCGACTCGTTCGACGCGGGGACAAAGCCGAAGATCATCAAGGAGGTCAAGGCCCTCGTGCCGAACCTCACGCTCATCGAGGTACGCGTACCTCCCCTCCCTTCCTGCATGGCCGCTGACGCGAGACGTCGTGCAGGCGAAGAAGTTCGTCGAGTCGTTGCCCAAGGTGCTCAAAGAGTCGTTGCCGAAGGAGGACGCAGACAAGATCAAGGCGACGTTCGAGGCGCTCGGCGGCGTCGTCGTGCTCGAGTAATTCCCGCCCATAGACGTACTTACCTACACCGGGCCGCCTGCATATCCTACTCGCATCTATTCACTGCTTGCTTTCGCACTCCCCTCCTGCGCCGCGTGTGTGAGTGTGACGGTAAATTGCTTCGATTGAAGGAGCGTCCGCGGACTGTCTGCCGTACTTCGTACATGCCATGCACCGCACACGACATCAAAAACACAAGATGACGAAAAAAAGAAAACGTGAATAAAGAATGTATCAATGCACTACTGCTACGCGCGGTCGTATGGCGGCTCGAATGAAACAACGGAGAAAGGAAAAACGCAAGGCAACGGGTGGGCGGGCTTAGTCCTCGGACAGATATCGATACTCGAAGCGGAAGTCGCTCTTCTTCCGCTGGCACCACGAGCCCTCCCAGTCGAAGTAGACGTACACGCCCTGCTCGTACTCGTCCGTGATCGCCTGCGGCTCCGAGTGCCGTTGGAACCACGTCAAGTACTTCACGTGGAAGCGCCACGACTGCCGCTTCAGCTCCTTCGCCGCGAGGTACCTGCGCCCACCCATACGTCAATTACACATCACACAGCGCGAGGAAGGGAGACACGCACTGCTGGTACGTCCCCGGGAGGAAGTAGAACACGTAGAAGAGCGTCTCGACGTCGAGCTGCGCAAACAGCCCCGGGCTGCTCAGAATCGGGTTCGTCGTCTGCGGGTAGTACGACGGCGTCTGGAACGGGTTCCGCGGGACGTAGTACTTCGGCCTGCAACACCCACGCATCAGCACGCCCCGCCCGCGCGGCACACCGCATAACCAAACACGCACTTCTCCGTGTCCTGCGGCTGCGGCAGATTCGCGTACCCGCTCTCGAGGTACTTGTGCACCTGATCGAGATTCGCCATCCGGTGCGCCGCTGCAGCACAAAAGGCAAAATCAGCACCACCGCACACGCGCGATCCGCGCACCACGCACCCTTCTGCTTCACCGTCTCGAACGACGCGACCAGATCCGACAGGCTCCCCGGGAATGCGCTCGCGCCCGCACTCGGCGCGCGCGGTGGCGGCGCCTGCGTCTCCGGCACCTTCACGCCCGGCGGGAACTGCGGCTGTTGTGCTTGCGGGAGCGGCGACGCGCTGCCGCTGCCGCTGCCCGACTGCACCTGCTGCGGCAGGCTCGACGGCCACGCGCCGTTCGCCTGCTCGAGCGCCTGCTGGGGCGTTACGTCACGCGCTGCACGGGGCGGAGGCGGCGCGGGACTCACCGCTGCGGCCGGCGACTGCGTGCGCGCCTGCGGCGACTCTGCCGCTGCGGGCATGTGGTGATGCGCGTGTGAGTAAGCGGGCGCGCGGAGGCGGGCAGGACGCGTACCGTTGCGTGCGGGTGACGAGGGTGACGCGCCCGGTGCGCCGGACAACGCCTCCGAGAGGGCCGGCGACGAGAACGAGTCGTCGCCTTGTTGTGCTGAGATTGCGGACGAGAGCATGGGGCTGGTTGTTGAGAGGTGCGTCAGGCTGGGTGAGGACGTTCCTGCGTTTGTCGAGTCCTGCGTTGCTGAAGTACTTGACGGTGGCAGCGTCGAGACCTTCGGTGATGTTGCCGCAGCTGATAGCGCCTGCGTCGAAGTTGCTGCTGATGATGGTGTTGCCCCGGAGCTAGTGCCGTTGCTCGTTTGGCTTGTCGATGGCGTCACGGCGGCGGCGGCGGCAGTGGCATACTGTATTGGCGGTAATTGTGGTGCCGGTGGCCGCATTTGCGGCGTCGGAAGGCCCGCTTTCAGTATGCTCGCCATAGGCTGTTGCGCGAAATTTGGATTTGGTGGCGGTTTGGGTGCTGGGCGAGTGTGGCGCATGATTAGAACCCAGAATTCTACATGAGAGGGGGGTAGAACGTACCATCTGCTGCTGATGAGTGCTCTATATAGGGCGGTGCCGGGTGAGTGAGGACAAAAGCACGAACGGACCATGCCGCCACTTACTGCGTAATTGAAGTGTCACGCCTGCCTTCTTCATGATGGGGCTCTCGTCCCGTTTACTACTGCTTGTAACGCTCTCCTCGTCAAGTTTTTTCGATGGCGTTCGTGGCGGGAGATCTGCGGCGAAGGGCTGAGGGTTATCCGTAGATCAAATAGAGTCCTGTGTAGCACACACCTTCGCTCATTTCATCTGAATCACTCTCCTGCTCGTCCACAATGAGCCTGCCGAACTTCTCCTCTTCTTCATCGAGATTGAGCTCATCATACAGCCCCTCGTCCTCCTCGAACTCGTCATTCTGAACCAGCGTGCGTCAGCGACCCTTAAATGTTGTGAAAAGGAAGTCGGGCCACACACCGGATTGCTCTCCACGAAATAATCCACATCCTCCTTCAGCCCAAGCACCCGATCCGCAGTCAACGTGCCATTGTCCAATAACCGGAGCATGATCTCCAGCCGGCTGATATGCCACTTCCGGCGCTCATTCAGCCGCTCAAGCTCCTCCAACCTTTCCGCTGCCGTCGCCCCCACCTTGCTCTTCTTCCGGCCACCCACTTGCAGCGTCTCGATTTCCGCCTCTGCGGTCTCCACTTGCAGCGTCAGCTCCTCGACGCAGGTTGCTAACCACCCTGCTGCCTCGAGCTTCTTCTGCTGTTCGGGATCGAGCTTGGCTGACTGGATGAGGCCCTCTTTCGAGAACGCCTTGGTCTTCATCTCCTTCTCGCATGCTTTGAATTTCTCCATTTGCTAGTTACACAGAACAGTTCAGATCCATTGCAAAAACAAAGACGCGCATAGGACAGGAGAACATAAAATTGCGTGAGCGCGACGGGCGACAAAGCAGCGCGGGGGTCATCTGCGCGCGCGTCCAGTGGCATCCCGGCCCTCCCAGCACCATATCCACCAGAGAAAAGGATGGTGTGCACGTCGAAAGGATACTCACCATCTCAATGAGCCTCCGGTTCTCGAGTAGCGAGGTTTTGTCCTTGATGTCATTGCTCGCGACCCAGGTCTTAATCTGGTCGCGCATGCGCTGGAGCTTCTTGATCTGGGTCTTGAGGTCTGTCTCGAGCTTCTCCTTCTGCGTCTGGTTTGTCGACGCCTGCATCTTGTCGTATATGCTCTCGAAGAGCTCGATGCCCTCCGCGACCTTCTTTAGTGTTCGGTCGATTTCCGCTGATTGCGGTCGAGGTGGAATCCTATTTTCAGTATATTAGGCGTGGCATGAGAGGTGTATAGCGCACTTTGTAGCTTTCTTGCCGCCATGGTTATGAGCGACGGATATGGCGGATGGGGTTGAGTGGATATGAAGATTCAGTGCAAGTCGTTCTCTTGCCGCTCAAAGGAGGGGCCAATCGCGTGCTGCTGACATAAGCCAATCTCCCACCCGTGCTCACTCAACACCTGAGGACCCTCATCACACTCCTCGCATCAAATGTTCCGGATTGAAACCGTATAGAATTGTCTGCGATTTAATAACCGGTGCACCGACACAGCACGCCAGTGAGTCTGACGCAGGTCAACCCTTTGGCAGGATCCGGGCCATCAAAATGATCGCAAGTGAGCTTGGGGGACGTGTGAGACACCAGTGACGTCGTTTACAATCTCGCTAGTGTGATCCACAGGTGGACCTACGTGCGAGTCATCCATGGGTAAGATCACACAAGAAGCGGGTATGCTGCTTCTCTATACAAGCTACGTGGGGGAGCGAGTACGTCGCGAAAAGCGATCTTAAAGCACCGCGAGGTGAGACATCGGCCTTGTTCGATTGTTGCGATGCCGCCGAGATCGAGCCGATCGTCACAAGAGTTTCCTATCACAAGTATACGTTATGGCATCTGAAGAAGGCAGAAAAAATCCCTGGATGGTTCAGAGGATAAGGTAGATATTAGGGTATTACACACCTCGCTGTTTAAGGCCTATTTGAAGGCTTATTTAACGCCTGTTTGAGTCCTCGTTGAACTCGCGGCATGACGCGGCAGAGGTGGTCTGAGTTTCAAAACGTGTCCATTTCGGGCTCGGCTGCGCCGAGTCCTCGAAGCAGGGTGTGTGCGCCAACTCACTCGGCGTAGCAGCACATCACATCTTATGGACGGCCAACCATCAATCAAAGGGGACACACACAGCTCATAAGAAATAAATTAACTGTCCCCCATGCAGCTAAACAAAGCACATGTAAGCAGAGATGTAAGTAAGGTTAGCTTCAAAGGCAGGTTAGGGTTTGTTGTTGTTTTTGACGTCGTGAAGCGTAGATCAGCTCATTTTTCCACTTGCAAGCCATCTCCAGGTAGTTGAAATGGGTTTCTTATGTTAATATAGTACTCTTCTTCTCACGTTTGAGCAACTTACGGGTGGACATCGACAGCGCGCGATACGGTACGACACCGAGGCCTAACCGGCGCGGACCGGCACCCATGACCCGAGCCCGAAATGGTCACGTTTTGAAAGTCAGACAGCTCTTGCCGCGTCGTGCCGCGAGTTCAACGAGGACTCAAACAGGCGTTAAATAAGCCTTCAAATAGGCCTTAAACAGCGAGGTGTGTAATACCCTATTGTGATGGAGGGCATGAGGTCTCGGATCACACGAGAGAGGGAAAAGGCGGAGACAATAAGGATGGAGAAACGGGCGTGGGAAAGGGCGGGGAGGGCAGAAGAGGATGATCGCTGGTTCGCATTGGACAGTCACAGCGTCCGCGGCTGGCCTGCTTTTCTGCCTCAGTCTTTGCTTCCTTCTTCTTCGTCTATAACCCCCCGTCTTACGACTTTAACGCTTTCTTGCTTGCCGTCGCTCCTTCCCAGTCATGAAGGCCCTAAGGAAGTCCCTCAACGCCAACAAAGATTCCTCTCATCATCACCAGATCTCTACCCCCCTCCCGCCCGTGTCCAAGCCTTCCGCCGCAATCGTTCCCCCGCAGAAAGTCATCCGTTCGACTAGCGCATATCGATCCCAGGCCCCACAGGAGCTTTCATTCCAGAAGGGCGATTTTTTCTACGTAATCCGTGAGGTCAACGAGCAGGGCACATGGTACGAAGCACATAATCCTGCAACCGGGGCACGCGGGCTGGTCCCTCGAGCGTTGTTCGAGGAGTTTAAGAAGGGCGCTGCAACGTGAGTTTAGTACTCTCACCGTCATCTAGCTGAATTATTGATTCCCATCACCCGCCGCAGTACCCGATCTTCCCAGTCCTTATCGTTCTCGATGGAGCGGCCGCCCTCGATGCGCTCCCCAAAGACGCAAGCTTTCTATGCTGTAGTCATGCATGACTTTGTCGCCGAGCGCGCTGACGAGCTCGACGCCAAGGCGGGCGACGCCATCTCCGTCGTCGCGCAATCCAACCGCGAGTGGTTCGTAGCCAAGCCCATCGGCAGACTCGGCAAGCCGGGCCTCATCCCCGTCTCCTTCGTGGAGATTCGCGACCCTGCGACGAACAAACGTATCGACAACCTCGATACGCTTATGGACAACGGCAGTCTGCCTCGCGTCGAGGAGTGGAAGAAGCAGATGCTCAGCTACAAGGCGAGCAGCATCCCCCTCGGCACACTGGACTCCTCGCCCAACACAAGCCCCGTCGCCGACTCTACATTCTCGCCCAAAGCCCAGTCTATCCCCCTTACCCCCGCGGGTGCCTCCCGCCCGCCCACCATCTCCGTCCAACAGCCGTCTCCACATCCCTATCAGACCGCACATCAACCTGCAGAGCAGGCCCATCCCCCTCCTTCCCCCAAAGTGCTACCCCCCGGCCTTCTACTCTCCGCATCAGTCGTGTCGTTCCACTTCGAAACGGACGAGTACTGGTTCCGCATTCACGCGATGTATCAGCCATACGACCTGGACGATACGACTTCGCTGCCACCTGCATGCGACCTTGTCTTATTCCGCGCGTACAACGATTTCTTCGACTTTCAGTCGTCCATTATCGAACTCTTCCCGCGCGAAGCTGGACGGCAGGAACCGTACCCGAGAATTATCCCGTACATGCCTGGCCCGGCGGACACAGTCGACGACAAACTTACCGCGGCTAGGCGCGAGGAGCTCGATGACTATCTCCGCCACCTGACCCGGCTCAACCGCACCACCGGCCGCTACATCCTCGAAGCCGAGCTCACGCGACAGTTCCTATCCGTAAAACCGGGCGACGTAGAGAACATGATAGATCCCCAGTTCGACATCATGGATGAAATGAACTGGTATGAGCCGGTGGAGGAACCGGCGATCGTCCCACCGCTCTCAGTTGTGGAGGAGATCGAATCATCACGGCTGAGCTCGATCCATGTGAACTCGTCGAAGCATCATCCCACCAGCAGCCGCGCCACCAATGGACGACACCGCGACAGCGACGGGTCCGACTACGGTGAGGACGCGCGCCGCCCCACAAATGGCCACCAGCGGCAAGCAAGCCGCGCGAACGGCCACCGCACGCAGCCCTCCCAGCAATCGTCTTACTCTCGGGGCCCCTCGCCCGACGGCCGCATGCGCGGGCACGCACCACAGCCGTCGTACCCGGGGAACCTCACGCCGCTCGACACAGACCCGTACCGCACGTCGTCGTACTCGCGCTCGTCGACGTCGTCCGTCTCGCGGTGGCCCGAGCAGCACTCGCACTCGTCGCACAACACGCAGGCGACCTCGCCGACGTCGCACCAGTCGCGCTCGAGCGTCGCCGACTCGGCGCCCGCGCGCTCGCGCGCGCAGTCGCTCGCGTCGCCGAACGCGATCTCCGCGCAGAACCCGCAGACGGCGTTCATCAAGATCAAGATCTTCGACCGCGTGAGCGACGACCTCATCGCGATCCGCGTGCACCCGAAGGTGACGCACGAGCAGCTGGTGGGCAAGGTGCAGGAGCGGCTCGGCGGGAAGGTCGGCGCGCTGTCGTACCGCGAGAGCGTCGGCGGCGCGGAGGACTTTGTCCCGCTCGAGCAGGACCAGGACCTGCGGATATGGCTCGAGAGCACGGACAAGCACGTGCTGTACGCGGACTGAGCGCGCGCGGGCGTCTTCGTTTTCTCCGCGTGTGCGATCTACGGATGATTTTGCTTCCTTTCGCCTTTCGCCTTTCTTTATTCTCCTTTTGAGACTTCGTCGTTCTGTCTGTGTCTTGATTTTGTTCGCTCTGCCCTTCCTATATCTATATAGCTTCGTTTGGCTCTGATCTTTGTTCCTCCTTCGAACTATACGCCCACATTCGTAACTACTACTCGATCTCTCGCTGTAAGTAGGCTGTGCGGATAAGCCGTATTTCTAGCGTGTACTTATGTATGCCTGTAATAGAATGTGTGCACTATGTACTGCACCTTCTCACTGATTGCCATGCGTGGTTTTTGTACTTGACCTTCGTCCTGAAATTGAAGCAGCTGCTCGAGCCTTCCCAGCTTCACCACAGACCGACGGACACTTGAGCGGCTTACGTACAGAGGCATTCCGACCTCCCGGCCAAACCCGGCCAAACACCTCTCCTCCTCTCAGACAACACGAAATATGGTCGGTATCGTGCGGTACATCCGTGGTATCCGGCAGGTGGGCCTCAGGGAATGGTGGCGCCAGATGCAGTACATCGGCGATGTGAAGGCGGGGACGTTCGTCGGGAAGGACCAGTACGTCGCGCAGCCAGTATTGGCGTAGGGACGGCGCTGACGGCGGCTGCAGGTTCGGGAACAGGTACTTTGAGAACTTGAATGCGGAGCAGGAGCTGCCTGGTGCGTGCTTTTCGCTGTGTCTGTCTGCATCGTACTCATATATCGCAGGCCGGCACCGATGGGTTGATTTTGCGCAGGTCCGCATCCCCAGCACGGTTGTGCATGATTATGCTTGCTGATGCTGACTTTCGTCCAGCACGACAACAATGCGACGCAGGTCCCGGCGGAATGGCACTCCTGGCTCTCGCACATCCGCAAGGAGCCGCCGCAGGCGGACGCCGTGATGCAGAGCATGTCGCCGCCGTGGAAGGCCGTAAGCATCTCCCACCCCGTTCCTCCGCATTAAATTGAAAGTTGTGTCTCTTAGCCATGGGTAGAGAATTTGACCGGGACCCGCGGCGCGTACCGCTGCTACAACACCGTGAAGCCCAAGATCGAGCATTGGGAACCGAAGGTGACCCCACGGGAATAGTAGCTCGCTCGCATACATACACGCCGTTGTCTTCATCCTGATAGAATGCATGCGCTTTCGTTCTACTGTACACTGTCCCTCCTGCCCGCAAGGATATCATCCACCACCGTCTCCGCAATCGCCAAACTGGCCGTAAGCCCCGGGCTCTCGATCCCCAGCAAACTGACCATGGGCCCGCCGCGCCCCTTCGTCGCCCCCACGAAATCGCCGCTATAGTCCGTGCGGATGACGAAGTCCTGGAAGCCGCCCCCGGGCGGCACGAGCTTCGGCCGCACGCCGACATAGTCCGGCTGCATGCCCTCGCGCACGACGCCCGGCAAATACTCCCTCACCGCCTTGTACATCTCCCCCAGCCGCGCCTCGTCCGGCACCAAATGCCGCCGCCAAAACTCGACCTCGCCCTCCTCGTCCGCCGCAGGCTGTATCCACTCCAGATCCGGCCCAAAGCGCACCTGGCCCCGCATATCGAGCGTGAGGTGCGTCCCGAGCGACTGGAACGCGTGGCTGTCGTTCCCCGCGGCGATGTCGGGGCACGGGTAGATGAGGTGCGCGGCGCGCGCGCCGGACCCGCGGTACGACGCGTACGAGCCGCGCGCGAAGAACGCCGGGATGCGGCGCGCGGGCGGCAGCAGTGCGTTTAGCACGCGCGGGCCCGCGAGCCCCGACGCGTTCACGAGCGTGCGCGCGAGCAGCGCGTCTCCGTCCCCCGTCCCGTCCCCGTCGCCCGTGACGGCCTGCACGACCCAGCCATCGGGTGCCGCGTCGACGCGCACGGCGCGCGTCGCGTACGCTATGGCGCCGCCCTCCGTGTCCGCGAGGTCCGCCTCGAGGCTCGCCATCAGCGCGTGCGAGTCGACGATGCCCGTCTCGGGGCTCCACAGCGCCGCAACGATCTCCTGCGACAGATCCGGCTCGAGCTCGCGCGCGCGCGCGCCGGTGATGAGCTCGGTCGGCAGCATTGGTGTGCCGTTCTTCGGCGCCGCGGCGGAGAGCGCGGCGGCCTTCGCGTGCAGGCGCGCGATGTACGGCGTCTGCGCCGCGCGCGCGACGACGAGCTTGCCGGTCTTGCGCACGGGGACGTTGTGTGCGGCGCAGTATGCGTAGAGGAGCGCGCGCCCGCGGAGGCAGAGCTTCGTTTTGAGCGAGTCGGGCGGGTAGTAGAGGCCTGCGTGGATGACTTCGGAGTTGCGCGAGCTGTGGGGGGTGAGATGGGGCGGGGTGCGAGGGGGGGAGTCGGACATGCCTGGTTTCTTCGCCTGCGCGGGTGTGCCGCTCGATGAGGAATGTGGTTTTGTCGGGAAAGCGCTGGGCGAGATGCCGTGCGACGGCGAGGCCGACTACGCCTGTGGAAGATGAGCATGGACGGCGGGGTGCTTGGGGTAGCTTACCTCCGCCTATGACCAGATGGTCTACAACAGATTCTGGTGGCTAGAAGACGACATATAAGGATCCATTAATGGTCAGTTTACGGGTACGGTGAACGTGCGCACCTTGAATTTGTACCTCCCCGAGCTGTTCAGCCCGACTGTAAGCCCGCGCAGCCGCTGCATACTGCAGAGACTGCCTTCAGATTACAGTGGTCGCCTTCGACAAAGATCAAATAGTCTACTCTGAACTTATGATTCTAATAAACGAGAGATAAGCAGACACGGGTCGCCGTCGCGAGGTGCAAAAGGTCATGGTCGACGTCACGGGCCATCGTGGTTCTCGGTGCGCGGCGGAGTCGGCCCCGCATCTTATCCTCTCCTTCCATCCGCTCAATCTAACCGACATCTACATACATCTCTTGCCCGCTCAAAATCTGACTCTACTAACTTGCCCGCCCCACAAACAACCTCATATAACTAACAAATAGTACAACCCCGCCCCCAATGGCCGCCCAGCCGCAGCCGCGCCCCGACGCGGACGACGACGCCCGCCTCGCCGCCGCCTTCGACTCGATCCCGCTCTTCATGCACTCCCTCCCCGCCGACGACAGCGACAACACCACGCTCGCCGCGCTGCAGAGCCTCGCGCACGAGGGCACGCCCGACGGTGCGCCCCCCTCCTCCTCTCCCGCCGTGCCCCCGCCGACGCCGCGCAGAGGTCGCGCAGAACTTCAAGGAGCAGGGCAACGACTATTTCAAGGGCCGCCGCTGGCGCGAGGCACTGGGCTTTTATTCGCAGGGCGTCGATGCGCAGCCGACGGACGCCGTGCTCCTCGAGGCGCTTCTGTGCAATCGCGCCGCATGCAACCTTGAACTCAGTGCGCCGTCCTTTTACTCTCTATCTCGTGCAGGAGCCTCACGGAGGCAACAGAAAACTTCGGCGCGGTGCTGCGCGACTGCTCGCACGCGATCACGCTGAACCCGCGCTCCGCCAAGGCGCACTACCGCTCGGGGCTCGCGCTCCTCGCGCTCGACCGCGTCGACGACGCCCTCGACGTCTGCGAGCGCTGTCTCGCCTTCGACGCCGAAAACGCAGGCGTGCGCGCGCTGCGCGAGAAGGTCCTCGCGCGCCAAGCGGCAAAAGCGGCGCAGGAGCGCGCGCGCGCAGAGCGGATACGCAGCGAGCAAGCCGAAGCACGGGCCCTCAAAGCCGCCTTCGCCGTGCGTCCTCCCCTCCCTCCCTCCCTCCCTCCCTCCACCCCGCACACGCGCTGACGCACAGTAGGAGCGCAACCTCATCGAGGTGCCGAACCCACAGGGCACCGCGAACCCGTACGCGCCGCACTTCGACCCGGAGGACCCCGCGCGCCGCACGCTCGTGCTGCCCGTGTTCTTCCTCTACCCGGAGCACGCGACGAGCGACGCGGTGCCGCACTTCGTCGAGGACACGCCGTTCGGCGCGCACCTCGCCGCGATGTTCCCGCCCGCCGCGCCCGCGCCCGCGTGGGACGCCGCGGGGACATATGTTGATGGAAATCTGGTTGTGTATGCGATGACGCGCCGGCGGCGGCTGCTCAAGGTCGGGAAGAATATGACGCTAAGGGAGGCGTGTCGTGCGGCAAGGGCGCGGGAGGGCGCGCCGCGGGACGGACTCGAGCTCAAGGATGGGTGCTTGACGTTTGTGGTGCTGCCGAGGGGGGAGGTGGAGAGGAAGTGGGTGGAGGAGTTTAAGAGCGGTCGGGAGGCGTGAGTCGAAGCATCTCGATTACTGTAGCCATAGAACCGAAAAGCATGCAGCGTTAGCGTTAGCGGGGGCGGTCATACCGTACGGATCGGACCATGGCGTGCATGCTGGACTGCTTGGCGGCCTGACGCTCAGAATACCACCGCCAAGCGAATCATCACTGACCAGGGATTGAGAGACATCACAGTACTTGGAGAACGAACGATATACAACGCTCAATCAGAAGATGCGGAGTATACGAATCGCAAGTGGAACGTCTCTGAGTGCTTGCAAAGCGACTCCATGCGCGCAGTCCGAGCGATGCATCAAGCACCGTCTCAACGCGCAGCAACATACAAGAACAGGAGCAGTTTATTCCATAGGAGCGAATCGAGAAGGGAACACGAGAGCGACTGCAGAGACGCGGGGAGCTCGGGTACCGCCACATCTCGCGTTGGCCTTGTTTGGCCCCCAAACTCATTCCCGAGTGCCCTGGCGAGCATCATCAACGCAAAAAGACAGTGACGACGGGGACACGCTCGGTGAGTCCATTCTACTAATTCTGCGCCCTCTAGAGCCGTCAGCAGACGGGCTACACGCCATCCATCGCAAAAACCGCGCGAAAGAGCTGGCAGGATGGGATGGATGCAGCCCCGCACGCGCGGATGCGCCCAGCAGTAGCAGCGAGCGACTGACCGCCGCATTGCAGGGCCGACCACCACCGCGACAACCGTAACCACAAGAGCAAGAGCAAGATGTCCGTACAGCACAAGATCCTCCGCACGGCGAACGCGCCGACCACGCCGCCCGACGAGACAGAGACCGCGGTCGCGCAGGCGCTCGTCGACCTCGAGAACAACGTGCCCGAGCTCAAGGCCGAGCTGCGCCCGCTGCAGATCTCCGCCGCGCGCGAGGTGGACGTGCGCGGGGGGAAGAAGGCGATCGTCGTCTTCGTGCCCGTGCCGCAGCTGAAGGCGTTCCACAAGGTCCAGCAGAGGTGCGTGCCGCCCGCCCGCATCCGCGCCGAACGGGGCTGACGGACGACTCGGTGCGCGCGGCAGACTGACGCGCGAGCTGGAGAAGAAGTTCTCCGACCGCCATGTGGTGTTCGTCGCGCAGCGGCGGATGCTGCGCAAGCCGACGCGCACGTCGCGCGTGAAGCAGAAGCGCCCGCGCAGCCGCACGCTCACGAGCGTGCACGAGAAGATCCTCGAGGACCTCGTCTTCCCGACGGAGATCGTCGGCAAGCGCAGCCGCGTCGCCGTCGACGGCTCAAAACTGCTCAAAGTGTGCGTAGCGTGCTTGTGCAGGCGCCCGCGGTCTGGCTGACTCTGGCGCACAGGTTCCTGGACGCGAAGGACGCTACATCACTCGAGTACAAGCTCGATTCGTTCACATCTGTGTACCGCCGCCTGACGGGAAAGGACGTTGTGTTTGAGTTCCCTGTGCAGCAGGCACAAGAGTAGAGGAGAGGGGACTCTGTGGGGATGGGGGCTCGGGCGGGCATTCTAAGAGCTATGACATGTTTCTCCTTATTTCGCAATCACAAAATATGACCATGCCGAGCCATGCGATGGAGCGCGCGAGGAGCGCTGTCTGAGCTATGCAGTTGCTAGCGCGTGTTTGAGTGAGGGGCGACGCCCAAGGCGGTGGAGGAGACAATAGAGTCTTAGAGAATGGAGAGATAAGCATCGATCCGTAGTTCCGAGCTGGAGACAATGCAGCGCAAGACGCGATCCGACAGAGCCAGCACGTGAGACCTGTGGGCGCGTCCGGTCAGCGCTCCATATCTGGCCACCACCTCTCCCTCTCCTTCCTCCAACTCTCCCCCCTTCTCCCTCCCCGACGCGGCGTCGGTCGCCATGGCCGCATACCCGCGCATGGATCCCTACAAGCGGTCCAGGTATGACCACGGCATCGACGCAAAGATCGTGGTCATGGGCAACACTGGTGCGTTCCTCCCTTCCATTCCGCCCACTCGCCTCCATCGCTCACCGCCACTCGATGCCAACCACGCACTCTCGCAAACTCTACAGGTGTCGGAAAGACCAGTCTGCTTCAGCGGTACACACAAAACAAGTTCGATCCCAAGAACACAACCTCCACGACCGGTGCCTTCTTCGTCACCAAGAAGATCTCCGTCAACGGTCTCAAGGTCCGCCTCCAGCTCTGGGACACCGCTGGCCAGGAGCGCTTCCGCAGTATGGTGCGTCATGCCTCAGTGTATTGTATTTTTGGAGCGATTCTGACTGGAGCAATGGTTTTGATTGATCGTTGCATTGCATTGCGCTGGTTCGATTGCAGGCACCCATGTACTATCGCGGCGCAAACGCAGCGCTTCTCCTGTATGATATCACGAGTGCCGTCTCCTTCGAGGACGTCCGCGGCTGGCTCGAAGGTGCGCCCCCTGTCCCCGCGCATCGCATTCAGGCTCATCCCCCGCCAGAACTCAAAAGGAACTGCGCACCGGACCTCATCATCTACATCGTCGGCGCCAAGGCCGACCTCACATACCACCGCGAGGTCACGTCCGACTTTGCGCGCACGTCACTACACAAGTGGTTCCCGCCACCGCGCCCGCCCACACCCCCGGCCCCCGCGCCGCAGCAGCCCTCCGCGTTCTCGTACATCCGCCCCCGCTTTACCTCCTTCACCTCCGTGCGCTCCGTACCACTCTCCCCGTCGAAGCCGTCGCCGCCCGATTCGCACTCCTCGATGGAGGGTCGCACCAAGCCCGTTGCCACGCGCTCGACTGGCGCGCTCGCGCGGTACACGGGCACCAATGGCGGATATGGCTTCGGGCGCGTGTGGGGCGGTGCCGAGGACGTGGACGACGGCAGCTTAGAAGCGGACGAAGATGAAGAAGACTTCGACGAGACGGAGTGGGGACTCGAGAAGGGCATGGAGCTCTTCGAGGTGTCCGCGAAGAACGACCATGGTACGTGTGTGCATTATTGTGCCCGCGCCGATGCTGATCCCGCACAGGCATCCAGGACCTGTTCGACTCGCTCATCGGCGCGATCATCGCGAAGAAAGATAGCATCGAGCACGAGAACGAGCTGAAACGGCGCGACAGCGTGTTCCTCGCGCCCGTCGCGCCGCCGACGTGGGCCGCGCAGGCCGACGAGGAGGAGGCGCGCGAGAAGGCGGCGGCGGCGCGCGGGGGATGGAGCTGCTGCGCCGTATAGCATCGGCTTCGCGAACTTCTGCGCCGGAGCGCGCATCCCCTTACCCAAGAGATAGGCTTCTGCAGCCCTCGACTTCTCTATGCCCAGGACCCGACCGACACGGCGCGTCCGCCTATGATCCACCCGCTATGCTCCCTCCCCTTGCGATCTCCCGTCGAGATATCCGCACGTACTGCCCCATGATGATGATTATGTCCATATACCTCGCTTCTGCATCTCTTTTCTTCTCACAGTTTCTGTCTCTCCCACTCACCCGACTCGGCTTACTCCGCCCCACCCCATCGCCCGCGCAGTGCCCGCGACTACCCCACGACCCGCGTCTGTCCATATGATACATACCTCGCCGTACATACGTACATACGCAGCACAGCATAATCCCCTCGTTTCCGTTTCTCTGTCCCGGCACGCATCTGATCGCCTTTCGCTCACGCATCTACCTGCTTCTACTGAGTTATCTCCGTATACCATATCTGTCTGCTAACTTAACGTGCTCCCCTACTGTACGCCTGTACGGTCGCGCATCCATCCACCTGATTTGATTTTTTCCGAGGACAGCGGCGCGGGCTGTGGCCCCCGCATGATATTCTGCACACTATTCGTACCTTTCCCGTTCGTTCCGCTCGCATCGACATTGACATTTATACATGTATGCATACGTGCTACGGACGCAGATAAGGACGTGCGCCTGGTTATAGTAGTGTTCTACACGGACCTTCTCTGCACGGAAGCTCGTAGTCTGTTTGCGCCCGCTGTTTTTGCCATTCGCGAGTGCATTGTGTGAGCCCGGGGGATCGACTGGCTTCTTCAGGCTGTTTTAAGGAGAGTGCGACCAGGGCAACGCCTCATTCAGGCCCGTTCCTGCTGCCGGGGACAGTAGCAGACCAGCCGACCTCGGAAATGAAGGCATGGTCCTTGCCCCCTTGCTGCTATCGGATGAGGTCGGTATCGGATCTCACTCTTTGATAGCCTGCTTTGTAGTGCTCGCGCTCGAAGGTCCGAAAATTTATTCTCGACCTTACAAACGACGCTGGGAGCACAACGTCAGCCAGCAGCGACCCGCACGGCACCAAAAGAGGCAACTCCGCGAGCCATCTAATCTGCTCGGCTGTCCCGCTTCCTTCCTTCTCACCTCCTCCCCCTGCCTCCTGCCCCCTGCCCCTTTGTCCTCCCCGTTCAGCGCACCACCCCCAGCGCCGATGGCTCTCGTCCCGCCCAACCCCCCACCCGCCACGCTCTCCGACGACGAGCTCGCGGTCTGCACGCCCGAGCACTGCTTCTACGCCTTCGACACGCTCTATTGCGCGCTCACCGACGACACGCCCATCCCCCCGTCCTTCCCCGACGAGAAGTAGTGCGTCCCCCCTCCCTCTTATCTGTGGCCGATGCTGACGCCCGCAGCCCGCTGTTCGTGACGTGGAACACGCGCCGGCCGGGGCGCGCGCCGCGCCTGCGCGGCTGCATCGGCAGCTTCGACGCCCTCGCGCTGCACGACGGCCTCGCGGAGTACGCGCTCATCAGCGCCTTCCGCGACCACCGCTTCGCGCGCGTCGACACGCGCGAGCTGCCCGCCCTCGAGTGCGCGTGCGTCCCCCCTCCCCCCCTCCCTCCCTCTCAATGACCCCACTAACCCCGCGCGCAGGATCTCGCTGCTGACGGACTTCGAGGACGCGGCGAGCTACCTCGACTGGAGCGTCGGCGTGCACGGGATCCACATCTCCTTCGCGCACCCGGGCGCCGCCTCCGACGCGCCGTCCCCGCTCTCCTCCGCCGCCTCGCTCCTCGCGCCGCGCCGCCGCGCGTACAGCGCGACGTACCTCCCCGAGGTCGCGCCCGAGCAGGGCTGGGACCGCCTCGAGGCGCTCGACAGCGCGATCCGCAAGGCCGGCTGGGCGGGGCGCATCACGGAGGATCTGCGGCGCAGCGTCAAGGTGCGGCGGTACCAGAGCCGCAAGTGTGCGGTGAGCTGGGAGGAGTATGTCGCGTGGCGCGAGGGGAATGGCGCGGAGGTTGTGCTGTGAGCGGTGCTGGCTGGTTGGTGTACTTTAGATGCGTGGAGCTGGGGATCGTTTCGGCCGTTGTTGTAACACCATTTTATCCCTCCCCCTCCTTCCCCCTTCCGCTGATTGCTGATCGCACGGAACTGACATTGGAACTACGGTGCTTATACCACATCGCTAGCAATCCTTTCGTCGTTGTATATTATTGTAGACTACCCGCCAACTTGGAACGCCGGCCCTTGCTTGCACAGATAATGCGTCCGGGGGCACCAAAGAGACCGAGACAGTGAGGCGCAGACTAGCATAGAATTTAGAGCTGCATACATTGGAAATCCATGGAATAATCAAGACTGGTGTTCTCCTATCAACCATGCGGACGTCATATAGAAGATGTTCGTCGTGGAATAATAAATAACACGCACCGCTAGTTTTATCGGATATCTGCTCGCAAGTATGTGGATCGACGACCTTCTGTCGAAATATTAACCGCCCGTCAATGACGGGTCGTGGATTATTGGCCTGCATTAGATACGTGTGTGGATGGCTCACTACCTTCTTAAGTGGTAGCGGTAGATGAAGATACGCATCAGGGGGACACTACCTTTCCCGGGTCGCATGGTGTGAGGATCCATCCCCGACTGCATATACCTCATCGATGTCGCGCCAAGAGCATGTTAATCGTCTAATTTATGAGATCGCACTAAATTACTTCCATGACCGTTGTCGCCCGCCGCCTCGAAAACCCGCCTCTTCAGCGTCCGCAACCGCCCGCCCAGCGGCTTGCCAAACTTCGCCTCAAGCGCGATCCACACCCCCCTCACCTCGCGCGCGTCCCGCCCCGTCGTCCGCGCAAAGCCCATCACGATCCAGAAGAACAGCCGCTCGCTGAGCGGCCCCCCCTGCGGCAGCTCGAGAAAGCGCGCGAAGAACGTGCGCAGGTGCGCCGCGGTCCACCCGTGCGCGTCGCCCGCCGCCTCCGGCGGCAGCCCGTGGTGGAAGAACCCGAGGAAGACCGCGCGGTACGCGTGCAGCACCGGCGGGAGCGGCGGCCCGTCGCGCGGCCGCGGCGCGATGCTCAGCATGTCGCTCAGCGCCGCGACGCAGCGCGCAAAGTCGCCCGCGCGCGCGTACCCCTGCACCATGATCTGGAACGTGACCTCGTCCGGCGTGAGCCCGCGCGGCACCGCGATGCGCTCGTGCTCGCGGAGGTACGCGTCGGCCGCGCGCACGTCCTCCGCCGCGTCGGGCTCGTCCTCGGGCACGGCGTGCGCGCGCAGCACGCGGTAGAGCGCGCCCGCGATGTCGACGCGCCCGACGCGGATGTACGCCCAAAGGCACGCGTTGATGGCGATGCCGTTGAGCCGCAGGCCCTGCTCGTGCATCCGCAGGATCGCGCTGCGCACGCCGCTCAGCTCGCCGCGGGTCGCGAAGTAGCCCACGAGCGCGAGGTGGCACCCGAGCGTCGGCGCGAGCCCCGAGCGCGCGAGCAGCCCCGACGCGTACTGGACCGACGCGTGGTGGCGCGACGCCGCCGCGATCGTGAGCAGCGTCTCGTACGTGTAGATGTCCGGCGTGCGCGCGCCGTCCTCGTCCTCCCCGTCGCCCTCGCGCCCGCGCCCCGCGAACTCGAGCCGGTAGTCCGGCTCCTCGTCGGCCTCGTCCGTGTCCGCGAGCGCGCGCCGCCGCTCAGCGAATGTCGTCCCCGGCGCGCGCCCGCCAATCATGTCCAGGTACACCTCGACCGCGGTCGCGAATTCGACGGGCCGCGTGCGCCGCAGGCCGTTGCCCGCGCAGTCGATGAGCAGGTTCCACTCCCAGCGCCGCGTGCGCCCGCCCGCGCGGTGCAGCGCGCCCAGCACCGCGAGCACGCGCACGTACGTGCGCCGCGTGCGCGGCGCCGTGCCGAGCACGCGCACGAGCCGGTGCAGGTGCGCGAAGGGGACGAGCCAGTGCGCGTGCGGCGGCGCGGGGAGGCGCGCGAGCGCGACGTAGGCGGCCCAGGCCGCGTCGGGGCATTGGACTGTCGCGAGCTTGTGTAGCAGGCGATAGCGCGTCGCGGAGGGGAAGGTGTCGGCGGGGCGTGCGCTGGCGGGCAGTTCTTCTATGGTCGCGGTTGCAGTCTGCTGGTGAAGATAGGGAAAGGGAACGTCGCCGTCGTCGTCGTCGTCGTCGAACAGCTTCCGCAGGTCCGCAAGTTCCCGTTGGCGGATATCCAGCGGTATTGGAATTCCCTCTGGCCATTCCTTCAAGATTGCATTGTCGTACATGGTATGCGGCGGGCGTGCCTTTGTCGGTTTCTCGGACGGGTCCAACGGCTGCGCGGTTTCTTGTGCCATCTCCCTCTCCTCGGACGGATCCAGCAATGGCTCGGTTTCTGGTGCCATGTTCCTCTCGTACAGGTCCAGTGGTTGCTCGGCTTCTGGTGCCATGCTCCCCTCGTGCAGCATCTGCGCGCGTGCTTGTGCCCTTCTCTCTTTGTTTTTGGTCTTCCTGTTCACTCGGTACTTGACCCTCGAAGCCCGGATTTTGGCCATCCGCCGCTGCACCTCGGGGTCGAGATCCTCTTCGGCCGCGGGCACCGCCGTCGTCCCACCGCCATCCGTCTCCGCCCTGCCAACATCTTCGACAGGACCAGCATCCCTCGAACACCCAACTTCGAACTCTGGCGGCGGCGCGCGCCGTGCACTCTCGGCGGCGAATCCGATCTCTGCGTGCGCACGCGGATCTGTGTGGGGGAGGCGCCGCGCGAGGCGGCGGCGAAGGGTAGCGGTGGTCTGACATGGCAAGCGCAGGTTGAGGTAGAGGCCTAGAGAGGACGCTCTCAGCATTAAGATAGCAGCCAGTCATTCACTGTCTGCGCCGCGTTATTGCACCATAAGCACACCTGTATGTTGTGAGCGCGGAGAGGAACACGTACCGGGCATCCAGACCAGACAAATTGTCGTGACGGCTGCCTGTGGCCCCGCAGAGACAGATCTTCGCCCTGCACGGCCTGTGCGCGTTTTCCCGGGGATGCTCAGCGTGCTGGTAAAGCCAGAATGGGGACCAGCTCACAGCGGGAGTGGAGATGCGACGCGCTGACCGACAGCAGACTTTTCGCGGCGCGTCGACGCGGAGACCTTTCTCACGCTGCCTTATGGGAGCCCCGGGCTCTCATTGGCTCCCACTTTCTCTAAGTTTATTTCATTCACGCGTTCTCGAGGTCATGCAAAGACTGATGGCATTGGGACAGTACTAATGCATAGCATGGGGGTCCATATCGGACAGAGAGCATAATGCCTAAGTAATGGGAAAGGTCGTAATACAACAATGCGAAGCAGATCACTGCTTGAGCGTCCCTAAGAACGCAGATTTTTCCTCGAAGGTCTGGAAGGCACCGTGCTAATGAAAAAAAAAAAACATATCGTGAGCCAGTACAACAAACTGGATAACACGAATACACGTACGCCGAACTTCGACGAGGTGTCGATGAACTTGAGCTGGACCTTCTCGAGATCCCGGCGCGAAGTGTGCACCATGAGCGACTTGCGCAGGGTGATGACACGCTTCTTGGTTCCGGGGATGGAGCCCTTGAGCATCACATAGTCGTTCTTGACGATACCGTAGTGGGGGAAGCCACCCATGGGCGTGATGGCCTTCTTGGTGACGTCCGCGTCGGTCGACGCGTTCGACTCGTCCGTGCCGAGACCAATGCGGTAAATTTTCTTGTTGAGCTCGGTACGATGGTGGTAACCGTCTATTGATGGAGTTTTGGTCAGAAGCTGATAGCCAAATACCGAGGATACCGATACTGACTTTGACCGGCACGCGCAACGGAGAACATGACCTTCGACGGATGCCATGCACCGATACACGCAACCTTGCGGAGACCCTTGTGCGTCTTCCGCGGGAGCTTCTTGGTACCCCACCGGTGGGTGACACCCTCGAATCCATGACCCTTCGTCACCGCAATGATGTCGATCACCTCGTCCTGCTCGAACACAGTGCCGACCTCGACGGGCTTCTCGAACAGGCCCTGCGCAAACTCGACCTTGTCCGCGACGCTGCCGCCGTTGACCTGGATCTCCATCAGGTGCGCCTTCTTCTGCGCGAGGCCGGTCTTGCGGATCTGCGTGTGCGCGAGCACACGGACGACCGTGCAGTACTTGCGGATGCGCTCGAGCTCACGCGCAATCGACTTGCCGCCGTCCTCGGCGTGCTTCTTGGCGTAGCGCGTGAACGCCTTCTTCTTGGAGCGGTACCAGTTCTTGTAGAAGCGACGCTTGAGCTCGTCGGACAAGTGGGACGCCCAGACGGTGGTGAGGGTGCGTAGGCCGCGGGGAGTCTCGACGTAACCGACGACACCGACGACGATAAGTGGGGGAGTCTCGACGACGGTGACGGCCTCAACGACCTCACGTTTGTGCATCTCTGAGAACAGAAAAACCGGTGAGCACTTCTCAAAAATGACATAGAATTTAGACGCACTGGATCCGGGACGGTCGAGGTCGCGGACAACGTGGGTCATGCCGGCCTTGTAACCCATGGTAGCAGTCAAGTGCACAGGCTTCTTGGGGTCATCCTACAAACCGTCATAAATTACAAGTGTGTGGAAAGTCCACAGAAAACGACATACCCTGGGGAAAGACTTGACCTTTCCGCGGTGGCGGGCGGCACGCTTCCGGGGGAGGAAGCCAAGGGAGCCATGGCGGGGCGCTTCGTACTAGACGATCGACGCCTCGCTTCAGTGGTTTCCCAAGGCAATACAGAGATAACTACAGACCTTACGGTGACTGTCAAACGGATGTTAGTAGTCTCCAAAACGCATGAACGGCGGGAATGCGCACCTCATCTTGAAATCTTGCGGCGGTGGTCGGTAGAGAGGGCGGCCTCGCGCGTTGAGGACACGGCGAAATGTTCGGTGGCGGTGGCTGAAGGCAACTGTATAGTTCTCCCCATATTTGGATGTTGTGTATCCCACGGCTACATTTACCTCCGTGGGCGCTTCTTTTCAAGGTTTTTGCAACGCTGAACACAGCCAATCACAAATTCCTCGGGACGGGCTGGATATTCTTGGTCAATCATCATGCTATGAATCTTGTCTGTGAGTCTGGACATCCTCTAGGTAGACATGCTCCCAGTAGCGCCGCTAGAACACTTGTCGCTGCGGGTGGTTGCGGCCCATCCTCGTCTTCTGGCCAGCACAAGGTGATAAAGATAGTCGTCCATCTCACCATGTATGGGCATCATTATAGACAGGCAGGTAAGCCGATCGTAAGGCCCGTCAACTGAAGAATCGAAGTGTACAGGTACAAACGCGCTGTCTCCCCGCAGCGAGTTACTTTTCTCGAATAGTGCTTGTTTTTCGCTGCAATTTATCAACCGGAATGGTGTTAGGTGAAGGCAGCAGAGCGCTCTTACAGCATCTCCGCGGATACCTTGTCTGCGCTGTTCATCCGCGCAGGGGTGCTTGCGCGGCTTCAGATGTCTTTAGATATGTTGTACCAGAATAACCCAGCGACGTGAAACGTGGGCCTGAGGCAAACTCGACGCGATATCTTCGCAACGTGCGAGTCGGTTCCTCCAGGCCGTCGTGAGATTGTCCAACGTGCTTTACTGACAGTCAGATGCTGCAATGAGAGCATGTAGTTTCGCCGAGTCTGGGTTCCGATCTGACATCACAGACTAGAGGAAATAATACCGATTTGCAATTGTCGTTGTATGGACCTTGGAAGCTTGTTAGTTTGAGCCTGTTCCGATGGATTCTTGTGCCCCATATCTCTAACGATGTGGTCGAGTGGAATAAGTATGTAACTGGAGTCTGGGAAGCCCGAGTCGCGAATTGTCAGGACCCATGAATATCCCACCAAAGGTTCGATCCGGATGCTGACGGAAATCGGCGAAAAATAGGCCAAGCTGGGATCCTGATGCGGACGAAAGGGCCAAAATATCGGCCGAGGTCCGATCGAGATCGCTACGAATGAGGGGCACCTTGGCTGAGCTCCCATCCCAGGTGCGGACGGTTCACCGGTCACCGGTGGACCGACTTTGCTTGAAATGGTCAAGGCCGGTGATCTTTGTCGTCGGATCTTGAATGCCAGGTCTGTTGACCGTTCTTCCGTCGTACGCGTGTCGTCGTCGTCGTCGTCGTCAGGCGTTCTCGCTGCCGACGATCCCATCGACGGTCCCGCCGCTTATACCACCTGCATTTGCGACACTTCGAAAGCGACGCGCTTAAGCTTTTCGTGCTCCGCGACGAGTTCTCAGAGCAATGTATAAGTTCCTACTTCCAGCTGTGTACTCCTCACTGTCTTCAAACGTCTTTATTTTTGCACTGCTGAACGCTTGCAAACTCATGAGCATGCATACCATAAGTTGTGAGTCCGCACTATCATTGCAATAAGTTTGCCATACTGACCATGTGATTTTATAGTCTAATTTTCCTTTCGTTATCATCGCAGACGCCTCCAAATGGTGTCCCGCGGATATCTTTTTCCCCTCGCTAA
This sequence comes from Hericium coralloides, assembly GCA_003675405.1. NCBI lineage: Eukaryota > Fungi > Basidiomycota > Agaricomycetes > Russulales > Hericiaceae > Hericium > Hericium coralloides. The sequence goes on along the minus strand of QUOP01000290.1, from coordinate 15,362 downwards.
AGGTAACAAAATCTAAGACACTAATCGACAAGGACCGCTGACCGGTCTAATTGGAATTTGTGTTTGCGCCTCAGGGGTCTGAGGGACATGCCAAATAAACGTCCAACCTTGTCTCTTCCCTCCACCAACACCTCTCCCCCCCTTCCCCCTCCCCCCTCATATTTCACCATCCTTTGAATCTGCCGCTCCCTGAGTCCTATCGAATTTCGCTCGTTCATACATTTACCCGTCTCCATGAGGAAGAAAGGTCAGTGTTCCTACCTTTTTTCGATTTTCCTTTCCAAATTGAAGACGGGCCTATAGACCTCACCAGGCCGTTCCTCAAGCCCGTCGCACCCGGCGCTTTTATACATCAGACACCGGCGTGGTCCCTCGTCGCCGTTCTTTCTGTCTTTTTGTCTGCAATCCTTGCCACTTGTCATGCCAAGTCGACCGTCTTCTTGCGTCTTCTAGCACATGAGCATGGTGTGCATGTTGTCGCCACCGCCGCCGCCGTCTATATCATAGAGGCTTTGATTGTTTCTGCTTTAATTGGTGGGTCTCCCCTTCGCATCCAACATACAACAGGGCTGATTTTGTTTAATTAGGATATTCTATCTCTCCATCTGCGATCCCGTTACATCGAGCATTTCACGGCCGCCTACGTTACCGACGGTTTCACGTCTTTCACATGCGCCGCGATCGTCTCCGTCGTGCAATAGTGATGGGTCTGCAACAACCCCAGTGTCTGTCAGATCTTCCCCACTGTTCCCCACCATTCGTCTATCGTTCGGCGCCCGTGCCATCATGCTACATCCAGAATAGTGCGGCTTCGTGTTCTATCCGGCCTATGCTCTTCGGTGGAAGCGCCAGCGCAACGGGAACCGCTAGTGCGATACTGCCGCCCATAGCCCTCGAGTTATCCGATACGGACGAAGATGTAGCCTCGGAGCCTTTTCAAGCATCTGAGTGGCTTGGGAAAGGTTTATGCTGGAACGATAGTATCCCTCCTGCTGTCAGACGTGCACGCAATCTCGCTCGCAGGATCCCTCCGGGCGTCAAGGAGCGCCTTATACCCACACAGTCTACCAATGCGGCAACGGTCATTTCTGCATTTGAGGATGCTTCGCGGCCCATGACATCTCAAGGAGACCCTTCCTATTGCAAGCTGCCTCCCAATGTGCTCACAGATGACCCTTCATCAGTCGATTTTGTCAATTTCTTAACAGGTTCATGCCGCTCGCTACTTTTTGGTGCTGTTGCTCGTGATCATGTTGCACACCTTCGGAAGAATTTCGATGACGCCTGGCTTGCGGGGTCACTATCTATCATTCTTCCTATTTCGCCCGACCATCGTTGGCCACTTTGGGTCGAGAGTCTGGTTGGCGCCTTACAGATAGTCGTCGAGAAGCAGCGCAAATGGATCGCAGCGGATGAATGGCTGCAAGATGTGGAAGGGCTTCCTGGCAGCGACGAACAGGTGGATCTTGCTGAAGCATGTCGGGAACGACTGGCGGAAATCCCTTGGGACGCATCTATCAGTGGTCTCGGGGATGCCGTTGTTCTGAATACAGGTCATCTTGCAATGTTCCTCAGTGACGAATGGCTTGATGATGAAATGATCAACGCTGGTGCAGCACACATTCTCAGCGAGCTCTCGGAGACGTCTCGAGTTCGCATCGCCAACTGTTTCCTGCTATCCTCCCTTCGATGCGCACATGCCCGAAATCATGATCAATACATATTCAATTCCAACTCTTCTCTTGATCGTGCTATTCGTGATGGCGATGTGGATATACTCGAGGTCCCTGTCAACCCCGGAAATCATTGGGCTGGTGTAAAGGTCGATTTACGTTCCCAGACTTTCGCATATCGTGACGGTGCCAATCACTCCACTACTGTCAGTCGTGAGACCGCCTTACTGCTCTCATGGTATCTGGACGGGATACTCGGACATGCTTCGGAATGGAGTATTGCTGCGCCCATACCATGCCCACGCCAGGAGGATTCTTTCTCTTGTGGAATTGCTTATCTCAGTAACATTGCTGCTGAGCACGCTGGCTACGATGAATGGTCTCAAGATACATATGTTATCCATCGCATGGAGTGGTTTCTACGGATCTCTGAGCGCTTGCTTTCCTGTGGTTCCGACGCACAATCTGTCTCATTTTCTGACAATTCAGCAAGCACGGCGACTGCCATTACACTCGACAATGTGGACGCTATGGTAAGAGACTCAATTACAAGCTAACCTGTCAGTAACTTATGTCATTTCGTCAATTCAGATGACAGATAATGAGATTTCTCCGTCTTCGCAACCCATGGTTTCTCTTCCACCTGCCGCTCCAAAGCCCGTAGTAAACAACAGCCCTACGCAACGTGTAGCTGTTTCAAGAACTCACCGAAAACGGCCTGCTAGCTCTATCTCGGACTCATTTTCTGACAGCGACTCGGAATCTGGCTATATGACAGGCGAGACTGTTCCACCCACTAGTCGTAGACCATACAAGCGCGCCCAACTATCATCCTCTACTGGTCGCAAGTCGAAGATCACATCCTGGCAATATCAGCGCACTCTGCGTGATGAAGCTCGTTCGAGTCGTTCCTCAGGATTTCAGCCCGACGCTCAACGTCTTCTTGCCTTTCGCCAAAAAATCCGAGCAAGTGATGCCCACGCTGAATTTAAAGACAGTGATCCTTGCGCAGTGCGATGTTCTGCATGCGCGACTTGGGTGGCGATGCGTGTGCCCTACGACACAAAACGGTGGAAGGACCATCGCGAGTCTACTAAATGCCAGAGACATCGTTCTTCTGGTCTTGTGACCAAGCCTCTTCAGTTCTTCTTCAGCACACGCTCAGCTACGACACCTTGCACTTCGACAGCATCTCTATCGAGTCGAAATCAGTCTACATCCTCCCGGCTGGTGCCGTGTACAGGACTCACCTGCAGTGCTAATCCACTTGTTGACAAATATCTAAGGCGCACGGCCGTCGATGGTGGTGGTGCTCCTTCTCGTCACAAGATTGCACGTGAACTTTTTCCAGATTACAGCAGCCGACGATGCCAATGGTCTTCTCTGAAAGAGAAGGAGAAGAAGATGGTCGTTCGTCGAGAGCGCAACCTATATCAATGGATTAACAAGCACTCATTGAATGCTGTATTTGCAAAGACATGTGCAGAACGTGCTCTCCCTGTATCCGGACAGTCCGACTACGCACCTTGCGACAATTGCCGCCATCTACTTTCCCTGCACGTCTTCCAGAATAGACTCAATGTTGCCCTACCGGAGGAGAAAAACGAAAAGTTTGTGCCGAAGCTGTATCGATCAAGCGCACTAGGAGATTTATATCTCAAGCACAAAGGTGTTAGAGAACTCATCGAGACGGTATGTATAGGACCTGTTAAACAGCGAGCGTGTAACTGATGAGCCAAACTAGGATGATGGTCAGACACCATGGTTAAAATTTGCGAAAGGCGTGATAGCTGGTGACTTCAGTTCATCGGAGACGATGCTCGCTATGGTACAAGCGATGGTGATGAAGTCGGAGCGCCAGCGCCATGGCAAGTCATTAAGGAACATGCGCTATCCTGAAGCGCTTGATGCGTACAGTAACTACCTTGTTTCTGTGTCTCCTCGAGCATATCGCACATTTCAGCGGGCTTTTGTGGGACGATCGGTTCGCAGTATACAGTGCGTTATATTGTATGTCATTAAAATTGATTACTAACTGTGTGGTTGACTCTATCTAGGCATCTTCGTGCGCAGCGGCCTCGATTTGAGCCCGATATCACACCAGGCAATGTTGCCCGTGCGGTTCAGTCGATCCGTGATGATCTTGGATACTATGGCCCCCTCGCTCTTTCGTGGGATGACACCGATCTTGAGAAGGCGCTGACTGTATGGGAAGGGAGCGATAAGACCTTGCAAATCATCGGGGCTGCGCAGGGACCCATTGTCGTAAATTCTGCAAAGGACGTTGATGCAAAATTTAACGGTGCACGTCCAGATGAGGCCGACAAGGTAAGCTTCTTCTGCGCATAAAGACCTGTCTTTCTAATGTATTTTGTCTTGTAGGTTCGTAATTATATCCTGTCAATCCCTGTTCCAGGGATTCCACCAACTCTTTTGGCCACCGTTGCTCGTGGATCTCGAGACTCAGCCGATAGCCTCCTAGCGCTGCACCAGAAATTGGTCGACCTCCTGAAGCCCCATGGTGTTTATCCCGTATCCTTTGCAGCTGATGGTACAGAGATCGAGCGCCTGCTACAGCACAAAATCCTTTCTTCAGCGGACTCATTCTACCCATATTCCATCCCGAACGAAGTTCCTCATTGTCAATTGACATTCACGATACCTCTGTTTGATGGCCATCCCGCTGTGGTAGTCCAAGATTCCAAGCACGGAGGCAAGACAGCACGCAATCAAATGATGGGCGGATCACGTATTGTGGTTTGTGGGACCGAGCCTATCCATTACAAACTCATCCACAACCTCGCTGAGCACCCGAAAGGACCCCTCTTCAAACGCGACGTTGAACGTGTTGACAAACAGGATGATCGTGCAGCACAGCGCCTGCTATCTGCCGAGGCCCTCAAGTGTAATCTAGAGCACTTTCCGGATACTGGGAAAGGCCTATCGGTCTACCTGTTCATCATGGGCGAGCTGTATGATGCATGGCAAAATCGAAGCATCACGCACGTCGCTCGTGCAAAGATGGTCCTTCGAGCACGATTCTTCCTTATGGCGTGGCGCGCCCACATTGTGGCACACCCAGAATATCGACTTCATATCCATTTCATCTCCCGCGAGTCATTCGACATCTTCATTCGACTTTGCGACAGCCTGATTGAGCTTATGGTTGTCTATCGTCGCTTCTATGCAGATTATCCTCTTGCGCCATGGCTTCATTCCACAGAAGTATGTGAGCACGTTTTTGGCATGCTACGTCAGCTCAAGCCAGATTTCAATTACTCTGATATGCTGTATCTGGAACCCAAGCTGCGCTCTCTCATGCTGGGTGCTTTTCAAGGTCTGTCGCCTGAAGAGAAGCTCACACAAACGGCAGCAGGCTATCATCATACCTACTTTCACGCTCCAGATCTTGATCTTAAAGCTCTTATGACCTGGCCGACGGACGCCGATTTTGCAAGTGCATCGAAGCATGCTCTCCAGGAAGCTGAACAGCTTTTATCGACCGTTGGCATCAATGCGAAGGAAATGCTTGCCGTTTACCGTGATCCGGATCTTTCAACGAAGCGCTCAGAGGCTGCGTCAGAGCTAGAAGACAGATTTCAGTCGGAACTTCCACGTCGCACGCTGGCTGAACTTTTGACGCTGTATAATGGAGATTCCAGCACCCTGACGACACAAGCTGAAGATGAGATTGAGATGTGTACCATGGCCTTGGCGGCAGAGGATGTTGATAAGTCATTGTCTATGTAGGTTATCATTTCTATATTTTGCTCTGTTCATAGCTGAGCTCCGACTAGCATGTCAATCCCTGACAGCACGGCAGATGATGAAATGCTAGTTCAGGGCCTAATCAAGGATTACACGGAGCAGGCGATGGCGGCTCGGATGTCAATGCAGTCGAATGTACGTCTTTGCCATGTTTTCAGTTGTTCATGGACCCGAGACTTAGGCGTTTATTACAGGTACCGTCTGACTCTGAGCCTTCAAACATATCATTCATGCTCGAAATTGTCGAGGACTCTGCAGCCATGCTTGACAACATTCAGATGTTAACTCCAGTTCTAAACACAGACGTCTTGGTTTCAGTACGCGCCAAACATCAGCCCAAGTCTACGTCGAAGGCTGTACGTCAAGTGAATCGAATGAAGAACCCACTCGACTCTACAACGTGCATAGAGAATCAAGGATCATCGAACAAGGAACACAAGCTATGCAGGACTTCAGACGACTCAGATTCAGTTCGCAACATGCTCCTTCGTCGTCTCGCAACTCTCGCCACAGCTTCCAAGCCGATGCATGCCCACAATTTAACCGCGGGCGCGAACAGGCAGGTCCGACATACTGGCCTCTACATTGTTGGAAACGCACCAACAAGCTTGCGGCACCAACAGAAGACTACGTTACAGCAAGTTTCAGCAGCAGTACATTTTGTTCTAATGGACTTTTGTTCTATTTATCTAATGAGAGATATCCAGAATTTTGCGTCACATCGCTCTGTCGCGTTTTCGCCATTGCAAAGGATTCATGAAGCCATGCATAATGCAAATATCACACCGCTCCATCCACTGCATCCCGGCCATTTCATTATTGTTCTTCGCCCAGGCCTAAAGGACGATACACCACAGTTATTTCTTGGCGAAGGCGAGTACTATTGGTATTGTCAGACAGTGTTCGTACCTAACTGTTTCCAGTGATCACGATGTATACACACAGTGGCGCACGAGGTGGGAACCACGACTGGACATTTTCCGTAACGTCGGTTGGAGCTCCGTCCTATGTCTCCATCAGGGTATTCTCGCGCTCTCATCTGCACACGTTCTCGTCGCTCTCGTGTGCAGAGCTGGGATGCACAACCATCCTTCGCATACCTCGAACACATATAATCATATCATTAGCAACTGCGAGCGCCGAAATCAAGGAAATCAACTTCACAACAGACCCGCATCATCCATTCCGCTACATCACGCTTGGTCGCTATTCCACCAACATGCTCAAGCTTCTGGAAGACCACAAGGTGGAGATCTCTCATTCGGTTCATGCTCTTGTGGCGTTGGATACTCAGCGGCGTAGGGTCGCTGATGGTGCAGATTCGAACATCGTTGAGGCCAATGCCTCGGAGATGCCGAACATGACGCTGGGTTGACGAGTGATATATGCACTAATAACCATCTTTTGAGTCTTCTTACCTTACTTTCACTCCTTACTTTCATTATATAGCATTTTCTATCTTTACTTTGATATCTCTGTGATCACAGCCTTCTTTTTTAATTCAATGCGGACGAAATGTGTGTCTCCGTAGCTTCAATCGGATTGTGCGGACGGAAATGGCTCGGTACCGTCTCCGATCCATTTTGCTGACAGATTGGCCTCGGAAAATGATGTCCCACCCAATTTCGGACGTTTTGGCCATGAATTTTGTGCTGACGGAAGGCCAAAATTTGGATGCAACCTCTAAGCGCATATTCATGGGTCCTGAATTGTCCCGCTTCGTTCTGACCCGCTGCACCTCCTTGTATACTCCCGCTCGCTGTGCGGCCGCCACCCACAACAATCTATCTCCGTAAGGCCACATCCTCGCGGATACCATTCTGCGGAATAGTCCGAACATTCGAAAGAACACGTATTTTGCTGACCTGGCAGGCCCAGATACTGATGGAATGACGCAAAAGGGACACCGAACACACGCAAATCTTCCGCCCGCCCCACCAAATATTTGTCTTGACGCGTTGTGCACCTGCCCATCAGTCCGCCTTGACCGCGGCCCTGCTTCCAAGCCCCCTGCCTCGCCATAAGTATGGCTTCAGCCGCAGGACCCGCTGCCAAGCTGGGGTACCTCATTGCGCGGTGATTGAGAAGGACACGAGCTTTATATACACGCCATGTGCGCGAGATGAGCCCCTCTGCCATCCTCCCACCCAAGCTGCGGGTACCCAAGACATCCACCCTCTCTCTATTGCGTTGCAGTCTGACTGTCAGCAGCGACTACTGAGGACACCCTCCAGTTGTTAGCAGCTGCACAAAACCCTGATGTTGCGCTTCACTGATCTTTCGAGACATTTGTTATGTCTCGTCGCGACCTGCCTCGCTTCCACCTCCGCCGCCGCTCATAACAACACAACGTTTGTATCCGGGTTCACCGACAGACAGATCAGTTTAGTAAGCGCGAATGCACAGAACATTTCCAATGCCAGGTGCGTTTTCCAGCCTCTATCACGACGACGAGACGTATCTCGTCTACTTTCGGCTCGCGTCGGATGCCTTTGTCCACGACTGACGCTCCCTCCGCATGCAGCTGGGAAGTCGGCACGTTCGCAGAGGCACTCACAGAACTATACTGGCCGTCGATGGCCGTGTTCAGTGGGCATGCGATACCCTTTCCCCGAAAGCTGACAGGCCTGGACAACGCGACAAACGTCGTCGCGATCGCAAACACGTAAGTGCAAGCCCTTCACGTCTCGGAGTGTCATGACCGCGTCTGACGCCGTCTGCGTATTTGGCAGCGTTATCAGCAACAAACCGCCGGAGTCGCTGCCTCTTGTCGCGGACGATGGAGCTGTGGGTGATCCCGCCAGTATGTTTCCTTTGTATGCGGAGATGGCGTCTGAGACTTATTGCCCTCACAGGTATCGGGAACGCTGTTCTCTTCGCGAACTGGACGCGTGCGGACCCGTCGAATGCTACGTTCGGTGATGCTGCGAGAGGACAATTGCAGTACCTTATGGAGCAAGCTCCGCGCACCCTGGAGGGCGCCATCTCCCACCGGGCAGACCAAGTCCAGCTATGGTACGTTCCGCTCATGTCACATCTCGCCGAAATCGGTCATTGATCCCATATCGTGACACAGGGCTGATTTCGTCTACATGGCCCCGCCGTTCATCGCGTACTATGGCGCGCTACAGGGCGGCGAGGACGGGAAGGAGCTCCTGCAGGCAGCGTACGACCAGTGCCGACTCTACCGCGACGTTCTCTTCGACGCAGACGCGAGTCTCTGGCGACATATTGCGTTCGGGAACTTCGAAGACCCGAGCCATTGGGCTACTGGTGCGTCCCTCAAAGCGATCGCTATGTGCCGTTAGATGATTGACATCGGCGCAGGCAACGGCTGGGCGGCTGCGGGCATGATGCGTGTGCTGAGTACGATCGCGATGTCGGATGCGGCGGGTGCCATGAAACCCCAGCAACAAAACCTCACCATATGGGTGCACGAAATTCTGAACGGGACCTGGGCGCACCAGGTATGTCCTCCCGCTCTTACACACGCACCTCCAGCTCTAACACCCCCTGCAGCAGGACAATGGCACACTCCTCAACACGCTCGATGACCCCGCGTCCTTCGCGGACACGTCCGCGACCGCGCTGCTGGCCGCGACGACGCTCCGCATGGCCGCGCACACGAACAGCAGTGCACACCTGGACGCCGCGAGCGCCGCGCTCGCGCTCGTGCGGCAGAGCATCGATGACGACGGGTGGCTGCAGGGCACCGTCGATCCGCTCACGTTCAACTCGCCCTCGGCGGAGGACGCGCACAGCCCGGAGGGGCAGTCGTTCGTGATGATGCTGCAGGCGGCGTGGAGTGCGTGGGTGACCGCGGGCGTTGTCGCGGACATGCAGGCGATAGAAGATGCCGTTGTGGATATTGAAGTGATTTGAGAGGAGTCGTCAGCTCGTGGGGCTTCCACTGGTTGTGCAAAAGAAGAAGGATGTTAAAGGATAAAGGATATTGGGACTAAGCTGAATATTGGTAGAGAGCTTTAGATGGTGTAGAAGCTGCGTTGCATGAGCATTAATGATTTGTATGTACTTATAACCACGACAACGAGATGTATTGAAGTATTTGCACTGTTACAGAGGAGAATATTTAAGCTCTTGAGACACAGGGAAGCGAAACAGCAGACATAATACGTATGCTTAAGTCATTGTACGACATACACGTAGGGTATTGAGGTTCAAACAAGAACGGACCTGAGCATATAGACCACTTGAACTCACGTATCGTACGTCCACCTCCCCAGGATGAACAGCCCCAGAACCCACACGCCGCACCGAGCAGCACTGCCGGCAGCAGCAGCGTCGGCCAGCGTGCGAGCTCGCGCGAGCGGCGCGACTCCTCGGGCATGATGGCACCGTACGCGTACGAGCGGTATCCATCCGCAGCAGACCCTGGCGAGCGCAGGCGCGTCCAGAACGACGGCGGGGAGTCGGACGAGGGCTGTGTGGACGCACCGGTACGGGTGTACCCGAGGTGCGCGAGGATGCGTAGGGAGAGCGTGGCGAGGAGGTAGTGCATGAAGGTGAGGAGGTCGGGGAGGCCGACGACGAGCAGGGGGATGCCAGTACCGAAGGGGTGGTCATAGGCTGCAGCTAGGGTGAGAAAGGGCTGATGGGCGCAGAAACGTAGCAGAGCACGTACTGAATCTGTTGATTGAGTGGAAGACGGGGTGTAACCAGCCGAAGACGAAAAAGAAGCAGGTAGCGAAGACTGGAGATTTTGGAATTAGCTTCTAGGATTGCGTTCCACTGAGGAGAGACTTACAGTACAGAATGGAGTAGAAAACCTCTTTCAGGCCGATCCATACCCCGACATGCTCTGGGAATTCGGGATAGGCTACTTGGCCGAACTGCAGAAAAGTGGGTGCCATGATGTGGAGGGTGTGGTAGGAGGCAGGACGTCGCACTGCTAGCTGCGGGGGCATGAGGGTTTATATAGATATAGATGGCACTCACATGGCAAGTGAAGTCCGCAAAGACAGCTATGAGTGATATGAACACAAGGGCTTGGGGCTGGAAGTGGGTATGAGAGAGTTCCGCGCGTGCCAGGGAGCAACCTCTTCCGATTCGATCATGTTGGCGAAAGAGGGCTGTGGATGCAAAATTCATCGCCCAAGGATTTGAGTCAAAAGCAGGTGCCGAACTTCCGAGCTCCATACGAAACAGCCGCATCTCATGTCCAGAAGACGCATCTTGTCACGCGTGTCTCCTGTACAGATTCTAGAAGAAGTGAGTAGGTAGAGACGCAATGAGAAGATATAATACTAGAGACCATCTGCTTAGATGGCGTAGGTGAAGCAAATGGCGAATGGGACAGAGATACAGATGTACTTTTCTGCAGCGTTATCATACGCTATGGCTCTCTTTACATCGTGTAGACAACGACGCTCGCCACCACTTCGATCGAGGCAGTTACGCTTCATGGAAGTAACGCACGGAAATAGGTTGGAGCAGGTCTGAGGGGAGGGAAAGGAACGACGCGCACGCGGCGATCGATCATGGCGCGCTACTCAACACGACGCGACGACGCGAAAACGCGCTGGTCACAAGTAACGTGATCGTGACCGTTGAGCCGTCCCCACATGCTCGCAATCATCCCTTGCGTGTCTCATCTCTACCGCCGCCGCCGTCGGCGTGTGTTTTGCTCTCAGAATGTCCCCCAGCACCTCCCCGTCGCCCATCGTCAAGCGGAGCAAGGTTACCTATGGTCGTCGCAAGGATAGCAACACCGGCGGACACGCGTCAGGCGCGGACTCGGGTGTACCCTCTCTAACGCCATCACTTTTTGCAGCACGAAAAACGCGGCAGGCCCAGCAAGAGGATGACGATGCACAGGATTCAGATGGACACGAAGTCCCGGAGACATCGATGCTCACGGCTGCAGGGAACGACAGCGGCGAAGCTGAAGACGACGACGATGACGGCGACAAGCGCCCGTTCCAGTTTGATTTCAAGAAGGACTTAGCCGAAATAGACCAGAGGGAGGATGATGAACTCGAGCCTGTAGCTGGTGCTAATGATGGGCAGGACGATCGCGATGACCGCGACGCTATGAAAGTAGACAAAGAAGGGTCGCCCAACACGCATCACGCAGGCGATATCCCCACTTCACCCGCGGCAGAGCCACTCCCCGGACACGATGACCTATTCTGTGGAACTCTATCCTCTCTCGCTCAATCCTCCCTCACATTAACCTCGCCTGAAGCTGCGCCTGTAAAACGCACGTCGCGTGCTCGCGCACGCCAGGTCATCCACGAGTCGTCCGACGAGGAGCCTGCCCCGCCGGAGGAGGCATCCTCTCCACGCACGTCGCCACAGAATCCTCTCGGCTCGCCCAAGGATAGAACATCAACGCCGCCCACGACCGATGATGAGATGTTGCCGACGCGACTAACAACCAAAGGAAAGGGAAGGAGCGCATGCGGAGTGCGGCGACTTCGTTGTTTGATGATTGAAGAGGAAGACTCCCGTGCTAGCACTTCGCGGAAGGGAAGCAAGGCAGCCGATGCACGAAAGGTAAGGGCAAAGAGAAGGCGAAAAAGACAAGGTCGGTTTCCCAAGACGACTTTCTGTTCAAATTCGAGGTGACTTACGATACCATCCCATTCTTCATATTCTATGGCATGCGTGCTTGCACCAGCGCCCAACGAAGAAGGAAATCGCTGAGTCCAAGAGAGAGTCGGCTCGCCTGATTGCTGATAAGCGTACCTCAATCAAGTCGAGCACCGTGACGAAACCCATGTCCGAATTCATCACCAACATAAAGCACGTATCCACTCGCATTTACCTGTTACTCGCATGTACTTACCACATGTTTCTTCCAGAAAAATTGCCCAAGCGAAACAGCCTCCTGCTCCTAGAGTGGGGATATCCTCTGACCCAATCCAGCAATTCTCCTCCCCTTCGACTCATCCACAAACACATACTCCCGCGCTCCCCTCTCCAGTAGCAGTCCATTTCGCAGCGCCTGCTGCGCCCATGATCATCTCGCCCTTCCGGCCAACCGGCCTACTAGGCACGATCCCAGATGCTACATCCGACGATGACGAGGAAGCGATGCCCTCGATGCGCGATATCCTCAAGCGGGACCAGGCGAAGCGCGAGCTGCTGCAGCGGAAGCAGCTAGCGCTCGAGCGGCGCGCCGTTCTAGCTCAGGGTGATGACAACGACAGCGACCTTGAGATCGTCGCAGCGGACGTACAGGAGGAGGCACAAGATCGCAAGGGTCGGCCACGCCAGAGCGAGGGGCAGAAGCGACAGCTGGAGTTCGGTTTGGGCCGGTCGGCAGCCCGTGCTGTATCGGCATCACCTGAGAAACAGCGCACGAAGAAGATGGGCGTGGATGCGCTGAAGAGCGCAGGGAGATCGGCGTTCAGCGTGACCAATGAGGTGAAGAAACGGGGCGCGCAGAAGGCGGCGCTGAAGAAGGCGGAGCTGGAGAGCATCCTGCTAGATGGAATCGAGAAGCAGCGGGCGGAGGAGGTGAGGAAAAAGGAGGAGGACTATGTGAAGAGGGGCGGGAGGATCAAGGAGGGTATTCTGGAGGAGAAGGACGTGGGTGAGTGGCTGGAAAAGGGTCTGAAGGTCGCAGCGAAGATGGAGGGAGGGATGGAGGAAGATAGCGACGAGGACGGGGACTGGGTGCCAGATGAGCAAGAAAGAGGATCTGCTAGCCCAGTGCCAGAGGAAATGCAGGTGGAGGATGACGAGGACGAGGGTCAGACGATGCGTGTGGATGAGGAAGATGCTGAAGCGGACAACGGGCCCGAGGACGACGAAGAGAACCCATTCGCTCCTCCCCGCCCAAAGAACCGTCGCCGCTCCACAATGCGACCTCGCGCTGTGCTCGACTCAGATGCGGAGTCCGACGGCGAGAACCCCATCCTCCCGTTCTCCCCTTCCGCAGCTGCACGCCAAGCTCCAAACGCGTCCGCGTCTGTCCCGACCACCGACGCCGAAAACGAGAACGAGAATGAGACCGATAAAGAAAACGTCGAAAATCGTATGTTTGACCGCGGAGAGGACAAGGAGAACAAGGCTGTCGTGCGACACGCGCTGGGCGAATGGCCGGCGCCGCTTTTGCGCCAGGGATCGAGTCTCTTTGGGCTGACAGAGGGCGTGCAGCAACGACTGTCCATGAGCCCATCGGGGGCCAACGATGGGGTGCGGAGACCACTGGGCGAGCTGCCCGATGAGGCGGATGACCCATTCGTCTTCACACCAGCGAAGCCCACAAGTGGCGATGCACAGAGTGTCCTCACACGCTTGCGCTCACCGCTGCCGCCATCACCTACGCCTGCATTTGGAGCGTGTGCAAAGGGCAGGGGCAAGGCTGGAGGCTTCTCGCAGTTCTTCGATGAGGAGGGTGGTGCCGAGCAGAACGGAGAGATGCCTCCGCCAGCAAAAGTGCAGGGCGGATTCTCGCAGTTCTTTGGCGAGGATGATGGGGATGCTGGGAACAAGGATGCGGTTCCGCAGCCTGCGGCGCTGCGGGGCGGGTTCTCACAGTTGTTTGAATCGGGCACTGCTACTGCTGCCACGCAGGGTCCGAAACCTATGCAACTGGGAGGGCTGACGCAAGCCTTCGAAGAGACACAGGTATGCAAGTATTGCTTAGTCGCTGACGGGATACGTGGTTGACATGTTGATTAGCAGAACAAGTCGGGCTTCGATAGCTTGCGGAAGGACGACCTCTCGCTGACGTTCAAGACGCAGCTTCAGCCTGCGCTCGATGTCGACGAGTCGCTCCGCCAGAAGGCAGAGCAGATCTTCGAGAAGGAGCAGGAGTACCTCGTCGAGGCCGCCAACCGGCCCGCGAAGCAGCCCCAGCAGAAACGCGAGCTCTACGTGAACGAGAACGGGTATGCCCTCCTCCCCTCTTCCCGCTCTCCTTACTCACCTCCCCCAGATTCCTCACACAGACGCGCCCGGACGTGGACAGCCCCGAGCTCTACCGCCCCTCGCCGTCGCAGCACCCGAACTTCTTCAAGACCCAACGCACGCAGCGCTCCGCCGCGGGCCCCACACAGACGCAAACGCAGGCGCAGCGTCAGCCGCTCGGCACGCTCGCCTTCTCCGACGACACGGAGACGCCGTCGCAGCGGCCGATGCAGCGTTTGCGCCGCCGCGAAGAGCGCGACGGGTACGGCTCCTCCCCGTCCCCGTCCCCCTCCCCATCACGCGCGCGGCAGCGCAACGCGTACGACGCGCTCATGCGCGGCGCGAGCAAGGACAAGGGCAAGGAGAGGGAGAAGCTCGGGCGGTCGGAGTTCGTCGATGCGGACGCGGTGGAGTCGGACGAGGACGACGCGTTCGGGTTCGGCGGGGTGCGCAAGCGGCCGGGGCAGGACGAGGACGAGGAGGGCGACGGGGACGGGGAGGACGACCCGACGCTTGAGGGGCTCGTGGACGACGCGCCGATGACCGACGCGGCGGTGGCGGAGGCGCTCGTGCGCGAGAAGGTCAAGTGCGTAGTTCGGCCTTCGTCTCATGCTTGGGTAAATTACTGACTGTTGACGCGTGCAGGGAACATCAGGAGGCGGACGACGCGGCGCTCGAGAAGCAGGCGAAGGACGTCGCGGAGGGCCGGTACCGCGTGAAGCGGCGCGATCGCGGCGTCGGGCTCGACGACAGCGAGTCGGAGGACGAGGACGACGAGGCGCGACGTGTGCGGCGCGCGGGGAAGAGGCGCCGCATCGATGGGGACAAACTTGAGGATCTCGCGAAGGACGCGGCGACGCGCGCGTTCTATGAGGCGTACCAGGTCGGGCACGCGGACGACTCTGCGGAGTTTGCGCATCTGAACCAGGACACGGCGATGGCGGACGCCGACGCCGACGAGGAGGAAGACGCGGAGGACGGGGCGGGGCGCAAGATTGCCGTGTCGACGGTGCGCGAGAAGCTGCGGGAGCTTGGCGCGCG
>QUOP01000029.1:0-123896 GCA_003675405.1 Hericium coralloides | reverse complement strand
CGTCACGACCGCGCCTGGTTCCGCAGGCGACCCGAGGCAAAAGATAAACCAAAAAAGAACGGACAAGCCACAGGGGCACGAAATGCAGCCGATTGTCCGATTGCTTCGGACACAAAAGTGGGTCCCTCCTTCCCTGGTCATTACATCCTCATGGTATCCAAGAATCAAGGAAAGCATAGGCGGAGATCCGGGGGCGCCTGACATGCAAGCCATTCCACATAATGCACCAGGATCCCTCACGCTGAATCTAAAAACGAACCATTACCTCTATTCTGGCGAGCTCTCGACGTGTCCACCATTGCATCTACATTTGGTTTTTTGCTGCAAGGACAGCACGGTCCTTCCGTGCATTTTCATAACACTAGTACTCTGCACAGAGCCGTCAATATATTCCCGATGGTGAACACGGACGACGGAGAGAATCAGCAGAGCGCATATCGAAACCTAGGAAACTCAAGCGCCATGCAACAGCGAAGCCTTTGTACACAGCCCACCAATAATGAGTCGAATACACGTAAGACACGCTCTCTGATCTGACAAGTACGCACATATACGTGCGGCCTCCGTTAGCAGAATAGGGTGCGGAACCCGAGGACCGTCCCACGTGGGCCGATCGCATGTATCACTGGGCGTCCCGTCGCGCGTTCGGTCTCCGACCCCAGATTCGGGGCGCAACTGAAGCGTACAGAACTTCAGCGCCCATCGTTGGTCAGAGATATAAACTGCACATACACCACCGATGAGAGCCCAATTGTTGTATACGCCGCCGACGATGCAAAATGTCAGCGAAGTAACGGAACATGCGCGTTTGTGCGCGACTGCGAGGAGCAGCCTCGCAACAATCACGCTTGAGCTATAGTCGCCCGTTTTGCAAGAATTAATAGACGTACAGATAGCCAATGCCTCCAATACCGCTCGTGATGACGATAAAAGGCCACGGCTCTGCAGCCGGTCCGAGTACCAGGAGGCGCAGTAATGACGACCGCGCACACTGCGTACGGCGGACAGTCAAGACTGAGCCCGGGCATTCGCTGGAATGATATTACTCCGATAAGCCCAAGCCTGCCTCGACAGTGAATAACGTACTAAAGCCGAATGTTTGGATGATGGTAGGAAGGAAGGCCGAGGTAGACGCAAGTGCCGCGTTGGCTCCGAATAAATTATGCCACCCATGTATACCTGCAGGATTATTAGTGACCCGTTTGCGTTCTTACGACAATGATACACACCCGCCAATCCTTGCAAGCATCCAGGATATGACCTAGCAGCAATTAAAGTCACACTTTTAAACTTAGCTTCAATTGCAAGATGACCGACTTTTGTTGATCATGTAGCCATTATCATAGCTCGTGCCGCGATTCGCGCGTTCGAGCGCAAGCTTTCGCTCCCTCGTTGAAGAACGTCGACATCTCCGGCCGACCAGGCAGCACACGAGCGCGCAGAGGCCAGCAAAAACGACGGGATGCCCTACGCACACATTGTCAATCCCACACCAACGCCAGAAGCGCCGCCACGCACCTCAACGATGAAAAGCAGCCGCCAGTCAGAGAACGGCAGCTCCGCATGCTGTACGCCGAACGCAATAAGCCCGCCGAACGCGCCCGCGACCGCGCGAAGCCGAAACCAGTACGCGAGGCGCAGGCCGACCTCGTTGCGCGTGTAGAACAGGCTGAAGTACAGCGGGATGCCGGGACCGAAGCACGCCTCGAAGACGCCGAGACCGACGCGGCATACGATAAGGCCCGCTTCGTTGAAACCGTGGACTGTCGAACATGCGGATAGGTTGGTATGATGGACTAAAGGAGGAGGAAGGAGGCTGACCATGAGCGTGGAGCAGATGCCCCAGCGAGCGCGGCGCTCCCCAGCCAGAGACGCGGCTGGAAGAGCTTCGCGAGGATCGTCCCGGAACTTGGCACAAGATCTATGGACGGTTAGCAAATATGTCTTTCAGCATCTTGTATGCGAGACAAAATCACGGATATCCTACGTAGGAAAAGAAGAACGCCGAATTGACCCAGTCGAATTTCTTGCCCGACGCGGTCGCCGAGCGTATCCTGCGGCAGCCCTGCAGCCTGGCGTTCCCAGATTACTCTCGGTCCAAATCTGCCCATCCCAAATCAGTAAGACATTCAAGCGCAGAGAACGGGGAACGCACAGCGAAGAGGTACATGAGACACGCGATGGGTAGAATGCGCAGGTCGAGCTTGCGCACAAGCCGCCGCTCGGCGGCCGTGATGACGAGCGGCGGCGCATCGCTGGGCTCTGCCTCTGCCTCCTTCTCGCTATCGCCCGCCCCCGGCGACGGCACCTTCTCCAGCCGGAGCTCGCTCTTCTCTTCGAGCGACATTGCGTGTTCGTGTTCGTGCGGCCGGTTGAGACCCTACAGCTGCGCGACGAGCGCGTACAATCGAACAGGCCAAGGAAGACGGCTGGAACGGACGTCGACCACTCGCATTCATCTCGCACGCGATTATAACCACCCCCCGGTTCCATCGTGCAGCCGCCCTGAGTTCCGCGATTTTCGTCCCGTGCTGCTATGTACCGTGACGGCAAGACGGTCAGCTGGGACTGATGCGTGGAGAAGCGGGCGTCACGTTGGCCGGTGTCCATGCCATTTCTGCAATTGAAGCGGGGTTGATGCGGGGGACCAGAATGATTTAGGCGCCCATTTGGACGGATCGTGCTCCGGAAGGCCGATCGCCGTCAAGACATTTTCTAGGTTTGAGGATGGCTCGGAGTTGAGAGGAAGAGGTGACAATGCTGGAGAAGGCCTGTTCGCGGGACTACGGCAACGCTCTTGAGTGAATATGTGGGTAAGGAATCTAGGTTTTGAGCTGACACCCCGGAGTTTCCTTCATTTTCGCGAGATCACTTGTGAGACTGACGTCAGCTTGCAGTAGAGGCCTCTGCAGTGCTGCAGAAAGCTCATCCGCGGGACTGAAACAGTTACGAGTGTCAAAGTGGATGAAGGGTCCGGACATAACGACACTAGCATTCTCTTCATTTCCGCGAGGTCACTTGCGAACGCACGTCAAGTCTGTTACGCAGCGGTCTCACTAGCAAAGAGCAGGCAGCTGTGCGCTGTGCAGAAGACGCTCGTACTGAGTTACGGATATGGCATCCGTTCAAGTTCAAACAGGATGCATCTTGGCAATGATCGACTCGGCGATAATCTTCCGGGAAGCAGAACGCTCCTGAGTCGTACAAAAAATAACCGGAACCTATGCCGGCCATTGACATAATCATGGCCAAGAACATCATATAACGACAACAGGCATATTACGACCGCGAGCCAATGGACGACTTTCCGTGGCCTTATATCTAGATGGTACGATACTCCTGAGGCCATTTCAAATGCCTCGCTAATGTCCAAAATGACCTCCTGGCCAATCAGGTCGCGCAAATTAGCGGATCTGAATCTAAATGACCTCAAAAACTTATCGTGAATAAAAATAAGGCCACGGAAAGTCGTCCGATATTTTCTCAGAGCCACAACCAGCGATCTGGCTTTGCCCCGCACATACGAGTTTATAGTGGCGTGGAGGAAGACCAAATGCAGACGAACGAAACGAGGTGCTTGCAACAAGTTCAATGGTATATGAGTTGCCAAGCTGGTATCAAGGAATAATATCTAGCGTCTAATCTATGATGCGTCTACCAAGAGATTGACCACAAAGAAACCGTGCCCAATTAACTTGTCATGGGCTTGCGGGAGATGACAAGGTACATTGGCGTGAAGAGCTACCGCAAAGCATGAGCAACAGCCGTAAGTACCAAAGAACAACCACAACTCACCTTGGTTTGGCCGGCCGCGAACGAGTGCGTCGAGCGCGACCTTCAGGTCTCGCGATGTCGTCGTGCCCTTGGGATCAAGCCGATGCGCTCCATCACCATAACGCATTGTGCGTCACGAGCTTGCCGCTCCAGCTCATCGCCAGACGGTGAATAGTCCCACAGCGTCTGCGCCTTCCAAATGTCGCCCTCGAGCGGGTAGTACCACGGCACTCTGTCCAGCGTCCGCGAGATCCTCCTCGTGCTCGATCTCGAACCCGACGTTCTGAGCGCCTGGCGCGCCTTCGCGAGCGGCCGCATCTCGGGTAGCCATTGCCGTACTCGATTTCGTGCGCGAGGGCCTTGTGGTCGGGGTTGGACGGATCCCAAGCGTCGGTCATGCACCACTCATAGACACCGAACTGGCGAGATGTAAGTATGAGATATGCGGACGGTAAGGAGCAGGTGACGTACGACTCCTCCTGGCTTCAGGACCTTCATGATCTCACCGTAGACGCCTTCCACGTAGGTTGCGTGGCAAGTCGCCTCAATGGCGTAAACTACGCGCCTGAATGAGTAATTGCCCGTGTAAGACGAGACAGCACCCACCCGCATCAAATGAATTCTCGCCGAATTGCTCTGCGAGCTTCATGAAGTCGCCCTTGACGAATTGCACCTGCCCCTCGAGGCCCATCTTCTTCGTGTACTTGCGCCCACGGCCAATCTGGAAATCGTTGTTGTTGAGCCCGGTGATGTGCACGTCCGCAAAGTTCGCAATCTCGCGCGCAGGCCCGCCAACGCCGCAGCCGACGTCGAGCACGCGCATGCCCGGGCGCAGCATCATCTGTGACGCGAGGTAATGCTCGTGACGCGCGAGCGACGACGCAAAAGATTCGCCAGGATAAAAGCGCGAGAAGTGGAAGGATCTCGACCAGCCGTACTCGTAGAGTTGGGTCGCGCCGTCGTAGTAGCCTATGATGTAGGCGCTGAGTGACAGCAGAGATGGGGTGGGAGAGGGCGTACCGTTGACGACGTCAGTGTAGCTCTCGACACGGGTGTCGGTGTCATTTTGCTTCTCCTTTTGCATGTCCTTTTGCCAGAAGGTGGTGTAGTTTTCGATGCGGTCGCCGACACGGCCATCCTGAGTAGGAACGGGAGACATTATCCCTGTGGACCATATGACGGTCAGCGACGATCAGCTGTGCTTTGGGACAGGGACTGACTTAGATATGAATGAACGAAAGACGGGGAAGGAGACGGGAAAGGAGATGGGGAAGGAAACGAAGGGGGGTGAGAATGAGTGGACAAGTCGGACGACTTTATGAGCGTTGCGCACTTCCGAAAAATCAGCTCATAGGAGACGGTTTCTCAATTTGGAAGGCCATTCGCACACCCAATTACGTCCGCAATTCAGCCACAGACGCGTTCGACGCGTCTTTCCTCTCACCACAACGCGATCGCTGCGCAATTGAAATCCCCGGACATCATACGATCGACGCCTCGGTGCCTCACCACTGGACTTGAACTCTTGCATGATCTATGGCAAAAACTCACCTACATCTACCGAAGTCGGGCGACCTGATATTATTGCGTTCAATGTAAGCGGCCCGGTGTGTCATAGACTTGTCATTCGCTGACATTGATGCATAGGTGTGCTACTGGACGACTTTCCGCGGCCTTAAATCTATGGTATGATGTTCCTGACGCTATTTCAAATGGCTCGCTAACAACCAAAATGACCTCCTGGGCTAGGTTCGGAACAAGCCGCCTTCGAAACTCCGGTTTGCAGCTCCGCAGCACCTTCGAAGAAGGGGCTTGCTTCAAACTGCACGGATTCGAGGGGTTAGTGAGGAATTTCCTCTGCACGTAAATCACGCGACTGTAGTCTCAAATTTACAACCTTTCTTTGTGAGCAGTAACCAATGAGATGTATCATTTTCGTGGTATTAAAGAGTATGATCTACACCTACAAAGTCTTCATTGATAGAGGGGTAAACCCTCTCTTTTTCGTAGACCCTCTAACATACAATGAAGATGTGATAATTATAATTTTACATCCCACAACTGTGGCGCACACATATATTAGCCCTCACTCCAAAAATCATGCTTAACGGGTGAGAGGAAGCCCTCCGATCTGCGTCGATGGAGGAGAAGGTGCAGAAATGTGAAGTACTGTTACGCACACGTGATCGCTGCCTACACTCGTGATCGACGCGTCTGGCGCATCCGCCCTGCGAGTCGTCCAGTTTTAAGTCTGTATACTCCATCCAATATGGCCCCTCCCCATATGCCAAGCACTCCATCGACACCCAAGGGACGACGCCATCGTCAATTCCGCTCTCCGAGGTCTCGGAAGACACCGTCTTCTGCTCGTCTTCATGGTTTGAAGAAGGACATAGAAACACCTGCAACCATCAAAGAAAAGGTAGCAAAGCGACTCAAACTCACGTTTACATTAAAGGACTGGCAGGCGCATCTAATCCACAGGATTCGCCAGCGTTATGATTCGATATTTCTTGCTGGTACGGGGTCCGGAAAGAGCATAATCTTCCAGGGACTTGCCGCTATGAACAAGAGCAAGATTGTTGTTGTTATTTGTCCCCTGAAAGCATTAGAGCGAGATCAGGTGCGTAATTAGTGCCAGGCAGACATAATGGATGCTTACAATGACATGGAAGGTCGAAGAAGCCGAGAGGAAAGGTCTACGTGCAACAATGATCAATGAGATCACGGCAAAGGACCCTTCCGTCTGGGAAAGGCTGCGCAAGACGACAGATCATCTGTACTACGTCTCGCCCGAGATGGCACTTGGTGACAGTTTCGTCAAATTCTGGCAGGACGCACAATTCCGCTCCAAGGTCCAAGCCGTAGTGGTTGACGAGGCGCACTGCATTGACGAATGGGGAGACGGCTTTCGCCCCGAGTACGGGAAACTGTCAAGGTTGCGGGACTACATCAGCCATGACATTCCCATGGTCGCATGCACAGCAACGTGCTCACGGAACTTTCGAGGCGATATGGAAGTCACTATCCTTTGGCTATCGTCCGTTCTGGGGCGTCGATGTTGGCTGTGAACGCGCAAACCTGCTGTTTTTGACGCGTATCCTGCAGAACTCGAAGAACCCTGTCCTCGATATACTCAATATCTTTCCAGAGAGGATCACGCCTGACACACCTGCGACGAACCTCCCGAAGTGCATCTTGTACTTCGAGACCTACAGGGAGTGCCGTGATGCGGTGGAGACCCTTCGAAAGATGCTGCCGCCACACCTACGAGAAAGTGTACAGACGTTCAAAGGGTTTACGTCGGAGGCGGCAAAGAAACAGCTGTGGAAACAGTTTCGCGATGGTGAGATCCGTATTCTATGTGCAACAGATGCCGCGGGGATGGGGTGCAACATACCGGACATCAAGTTTGTCGCACTTTTCTCAGCGCCTCGGAGCCTGTCAACGTTAGTGCAGCGCTGGGGTAGAGCAGCGCGTGATCGTGCAATAGAGGGAACATGCTTTCTTTTTTTGCCAAAGTGGGCTTTTCGCCCAGGGACTGCTCAAGTGACGGAAGTTGGGAAAGGCAAGAAGAAATATACGGAACCGAAAACACAAACTGCTCAACGTGCGCGAATGGAGAAATGTCTTGAAGAATTCATCAATTTGGGACATGAAGCTGTAGCGGATGGTCAGTGTACAGCTGTTACATCGACGGAGTAACGAGCTAACTTCTGTTTACTCGAACAGGCTGTAGTCATGCTTACCTTCGTGTTCACTTTCGGCCAGACACCCAGCTTGATGTCTTTGAGTCCCTCGTGCATGACGGGATACGGCCGACGGTGCTCGGATCGCGCTCAAAGAGGGCCTCGTTCGAGTTGTCGTGGACGAAGCTACCATGGGCGCCTGAGAATATGCCGTCACAAGCGCGCTGCTGCAACTGGTGCGCGCCCGCGCTGCTGAATCAGTTTCTCCCACCGGCGAGCAACGATCCTCGGCTTACAGCCTATGCACAAGACTTTCGCTTTCCCCTTGAGATTGTTATGTCGACAAACCGCCCTGACCCAGCTCCAGTCTCGATTTCTCGACATATCCATACCCATTCCACATCATCCACCTCGTCTCACAGCTCGGCCAATACCAGTGCATCTCAAGGGGCAATTGCCCTCCCTATGTCTCAAGCAGCCTTTGTGCCCTTGAAGCACAAGTTCAAGCTTTCGGACAGCGAGCGTGAACGCCTGGAGGCATTGCTCGACGATTGGCGCAAGTCCCACCGAGCGCGTCGCCTGGGTACGAGCGGAATGTCTTTGCTCTCCCACCGTATCGATCTTCCGGACAAACTACTCAAACAGCTCGCTGCCCATGGGGCAGACTTCCTCCGCGTCGAGACGGTCCAGCCCTCCCTGGTCCGAAAGATAATTAGCTGGGATCTTGCGTCCCGTGCTGACCTGGACTCTATATGTCTCCTCATCGCCCAGTGGCGCATCGATGCAGCATCTACAGTGGACACTCCGCAATCTCGTGGAGGTAAGCGCAAGAAACGTCGACAAGAATTACTGGAGACTGCAGCTGATAAGACCCACAACCTGGACCATCACACATCCCTACTCCGCTCCCACAACCTGTATTTTCGCCGGCGCGCATGTCACAGCCTTCACATCAAGCCCAGCTGCAATTAGTGGGTCTTCAGAGGCCTCATTCGGAGGAGAGTGTCATTACTGGTGAGTATTATATATCTGACCCTACGCAGTCGTCTAACATGACAGCGATAGATGAGCGCGAGGATGTGTTCGGGCCAGTAACGTATCCTAACATCCAACACGGTGTCGCCCATGAGCACGAGTCCGCGTACCGCCCACTCCCGGCATCCTTTATATCACAGTCATTCCAGTCATCTGTCGGAACCCACCCGACACCGCATAGCCGCTATCTAACGTCACAGCGCGCTATAGAACTCTCTAGCTCACAGCAATTCACAGATACTCAACCACCATACTCGTCTCCTCCACCAATACCTGATCAACCTATGTATTACCCTGCGCAGTACACGCCTGGATATTACCCTGCGCAGTATGCGCCTGGCTATCTGCCTCCACAGTATACGCGTGGCTATCACCCTACGCCCTATGCACCTAGCTATTACCCTGTACAGCACGCACCTGTCCAGAACGCAGAACCTCAATGGCCTGTGACATCGCAGGCTGGCACGAGTCCAGCATTCTTGCCGCCCACCAATCCACCGTCTCATTCACAAGAATCCACTGGCACGTGGATGTACCCTGATTCTCAGTCTGCATATCCAGGATATAGTCAAGCTTCATCTTACGGCTGGCAGCAATGATCATGGTCAGTCATCTCTAGATGTACATGAGATCTACTTCGTACTAACGTCATGCCTGTTTCAGCAAGTTATACCTTGCAGTTTCGCAATCAGTTCACCTTGTCAACATTGCGGCGATGCGCATCGCGCTTGGAGCCCGTGCGAGTGACAACACCTCGTTGAACGAACTCAGCAAAAGGCCCTGCCGAGTTCCTATGATCGCACGCTCTTGCTTTGGTGCGAGGTGACACCGCGATGTCAAGACAATGTGCAAGAGCCGCGTGTGACGCATTCCCCTCCGAGATGCTCATGCGGCTGCGGAGCGAGCTGGCCACTGCATACGAGATGGCGCGCACCATGGTGAACCAGCGCGTGCCGAAGGCGTCTAAGCTCGCTGAAGCTACCGCAGCGTATGTATCTCTGTATTCTTTCCTCTATGCAGCTCACATATTGTCATTGTCAGGCACATCTGACTCAAAATCAAGACGCGCGAGCAGGGCAAATACTCCCCTTCGAACCAGTTAGAGATTTTTTAGCGCGCCAAAGAGCGGTACGAGGCGAACAAGATCGTCCCCTCCAGATCGTTCCCCCCACCTCTCTCCAGCGTGCCCGTCCCCGCGATGTCTGCCACAGTCACGGACCGGTACTCCAGACGCTTTGTGCTCATGGGCATGATCATTGTCGGCATTGGCGGTGTCGCGGGCGGGCTGGCTCTCGTCCATGCCGCGCTCGCCTTCCTGTTCTACCAATGGCACCAGGCGCCGCCGCTCGCTCGTCGCGGGCACGGCATCTTGTGCGACTGCGTGCACGGCAGGCAGGCGAGCGCTCAGGCATATGCGAGCAGACAGCGAAAGGCTAAGCGGGCGCGCTGCTTATGTCAGGGCAGAAGCTCCCTGCAGAGGTGTCTGTATATTCTAGCGTTCATGCTGCCGGCGTCTGGCAACGTATACTGCATGCATGCACCTGCAGCCGCAAGCTCCCTCCCGACCTAGTCCTTCCACGGATAACGACGCTTACATCGCCCCACCCCTGAACGCATCTTCGCGTCTCTCTGCGCCCCCTATCTGAGCATTTACATGCTCGCGTCAGAGCACGATGCCCGCGTACGTGCGTGCCCTCGAGTGCATCATCTGTAATCTCGCAGGCACGCTCGCACTCCCGACTGGCACGAACACTTGAAGTAACACGCATACGGGCAGTGTGTCTGCGACGGCAGCCTGTTAGATCATTACATGACTGCAGTTTTGCTACTCCATACCCCCTCCCAGACTACCCACTCCCGGACACCTCGTTGCATGGTCGTCTCCGTCATCCATGTCATCTTCGGCATCGAATGTGATAGGATTTATGTCCGTGTCATCAAAGGCAGTGCCATTGAGTAGCACATCCTGGGCGGCAGTATTGCGTGAACCATCAACTGGATATCCGACGGCAGGGTCAAACGTCGTAGTCCGCACATATTCATTGAACTTGCCGCTCTGCAAGAGTTCGGCCCCTTTGTCGAAGCAATCGACAATCGCGCTTTCTGCTGTTGCTTGTCCGTTCTTTTTGTTTATCTTTGCCTCGGCGTTGACAGGCCGGTCGGGTGTCAGAATGTGCAGTTTACTGCGCATCATATCTTCGGCCAATAGGCGAAGATCCTGGCTAACATCCACCTCCTTGTGGCGCCGTGCACGGTCGGCGAATCCAAAGGTGCGCGCGAAAAGGTGGCTGATCTCCCGAAATGCTTCAACACATGCTGACCCCTTCTCGATGATGTATTTGAGTGTTACACCTGCGCCTTTGGCGATAAAGACACGCTGCTCACAAATGCCACCACGTGAGTACTTGCGAGGCAATAGTATGCTGGAGTGCGCACCTTGACCCAGAAATTCAGCTGTTCGAGATAGAGATCGGCTGCAATCCAACGACCTGGCAGGCCCCACCGATTGACAAACCATGAGCTCTCTAGCGCGTCGCGTAGTGAAGAGGTAAGCTCATATTTCCAACGAAGAAGCAGCTCAATGCACTCTCTGGCGTAGTTGTGTAATCCAGCTCCTCGAAATGATAATGCCCAATACTTGAAGACCCGAAGAACACGTCCTGCATCAGCGTGACTGACAGCATGTTCAAACTCGCAGAACAGCAGTGCGTCGCGAATGAAATATATGGAATGGGCGAGCCAGTCATCTTTGATCCGCTTTGCGTTGTCGGCTCTCTTTGGGTCCACGTAGTCAGCGACAAATGTGTCTGCGAATCCTTTCACTTCTTCAACCGTTGGCGTCCATTTGGCTAGGTCAGCCCATCGTGATATGTCCTGTTGAAGCCTATAAACATGCAGGTCAGTATCTTCTGATGGTAAATTAATCCAAGACTTACATGACTGTATACAGAATTCTGGCAATCAGGGAATGGCGTATCAGAGCCTTTCCATCTGCATAGTTTGGTTTCATCGCATCCCAAGTACGATTGAGTAATCCCTTATGCTTTGCAAGTGAGCCAGGGTCAGTGAGGGAGTTTCCGAAATGGAGACGCATTAATTTGTGCGTAGCATTGAGTGCGAAATGGAAGAGTTGACTGATGTCTTCAGTGTACTCTAACCTCTCCATGCTGTTGATATCGTCTGCTCGCTCACGTACTGCTGACCGAATGAGACTTGCAGTGAGCCAGTCGCCTGCTACGATGCGTACTTTTCCAGACCATTCCTCTTCGGTGAGTCCTGATGTTTCTTGCAATGACTTCATCATATTGACCATGCCGACCTTGGAACCTTCATTCACATCAAATACGCCGAGGGTCGTGCGTCTGTCTTCTTCACCGGAAGCGGCCTGTCTGAGGCCATGAGCTCATCTGCGCAGTTCTTCATTACAGCTCGGTCTGGCCATGCATCGCTTCCTGGGCAGTAGCCAAGGATAAAATGAATGACCAAGCCTCGAAAGGAGCCTAAGACTTTCTCCTCATCCTCCGGAGTTGGTAAGATGTCTTCTCCGGTTGCCTGACAACGTTGCCCGCGTTTCGCAAGCTTCGCGTCCAGATTGCTGGCTGAGACATTGGCATTTGGAAGGGATATGGCAACAGCATTGGTGGCATGTATCATCGAGTTCTTGTTAAATAGGCGCTGCTGAAACTTCCGAAGGTAGATATTTATGTTGTCGAAGATCGTATACCAGATGCCCGAACTCTGCATGAGCTCAATAGCAAATCGCTTCGCATCGTCGGAAAGGATGGTCTTCAAACGCTCTATAGTCGATACAGAGACGCACGCCCCGGCATTGCTGAGAGTTGAGATAACGCGCGCACTCGTCCCTCCAATCTCCATGAACAACCCGAGGACCATGGGAAGCAGGTTCGTCGCTTGAGTTCCGTGTGAATGCCATCATGCTAACAGCAAAAACAAGGGTCTGTTATATATAGTCAATTACTATGATATTACCAGAGTAAGTTGAATGAGATGTCGAAACTCACAAATGTTGCGTTGCGTACGAAACCGCGGCTCTTCCAATCGACACCTGTCTCGCCGGCGTACATCACATCATAGGACTCTCCACCCTCATCATCCTCAACCCATTCATTGCCAGTGCTGACTGCCTCTGCACGTAACGTGTCGCGCGCTTGCCTTTGCCTTTGCGCCATCTATTGGGTGACGTCGTAAAGACCGAGAGTAGCGACCATGTAAAAGGTATGAGGCCTTGATACTTGGTTGCTAATTTGCCAGGATTGAGATTGTCTCGGAGTGTTGCCATGGTGCACGATTTCGGAGTGATTTTCAACTCAGGGTCATTGATGATGCTGTCGCTCTCCGCAAGGACAATCTCCTCCGCGCATGGCTGGACAAGTAGCTGATGAAGATGTGGTCGGCTCTTAGGGAATCGGGTATGCCATGCCTGGTAGACTCGAGCCGGAGCAAAAGACGTCGTTGAGGATGCTCTGTTGGCAAGGAAGAGACCTGCCTTCTGTTTTACGACCGGTATGTTGCTCTCGAAGATGAAAAACAAGAAGTCTCGGATGGATAGACTCAGAAAGACAAGGAGAGAGAACACAAGATGGCACTGAACTCGAAGACTCTTGAAGTCAGATTTCGACTCATTCTGCCATTCATAGAGGAGAAGGTGCCAGTCCGGGGTAGCGACGAGTTTTTCTGAGGACATCGCGCCGTGAAGACGCCGCTCGAGCAGGGCGCGGCACTAATGAGACGCGTTACGTCACGCGTCTCGTCACCGTCACATGCCAGCCCCATCTTCTCTTCGAGAGCTTTTCGAGACGACCTAACGACCATGTCCCCCGTGTAAATAGCTCACCGCCTTTAACGGATATGAAAGACGATATATGGCCTTTCCGCACTCTCAAATACCACTATTTGACAAAGTTATGGCTATATCTTGGCCAGTGCACCACCCCACGAGTGTCTGCCCGACTAGCTTGGATACCATTCGAAATTTAGAAAAATAAGTTGATATCTACATTTATCATGCTCTCAGGTAACGATATACAAAAAATCGGACGTGGTTTATCACATAAGTGAAGGAGATATGAGGCGATTCCCAACCCCGTCCGCTTTTGGCAGTCTGAAGCAAGCCCCTTCAGTCGAAGGTCGCTCGCGGCCGAGCGGGCTTGCGCCGAGCCTACTCCTGGGCCAATCAGGTCGTGCAAATCAGCGGACTCCGAATCTAAATGACCTCGAAAACATATCATATCACATAAATAAGGCAGCGGAAAGTCGTCCACTACAGCGGCGCAGCCTGACCCGGGTGAGAGGTGGGTCACGGCCTGTCGCGGCGCATTACTTCCCTAAGCTATGAATAGCGGTCGATATTCCAGGCTCGAAAGCCGACCTTTCAAGGACATCATAGTTAGTATATCGGACCGCGTCCCGACCCCTCTTGAGCTCCCTGCAGCAGCACTGCCCATGTGGAAAACACGAATTGTGAAGTGTGGTGCTGTGCATCACCAACTCAACAACAACCATAATTATTTCGTTATCTTGAGGACAGGAAGACTGGCATCCAACCAGCACGAGAATGTCCTACGTTAGGATGTGTCCTTCTTTCATCTCGTCGCCGTGAAAGTGCTATCCCCAAGCCGCAAGGACGATTTTCTCCCCTGCTCGGCAGGTGAGTCTGAACTCCTCTTTTCGAAGCTGTATCATTTTCAGGACGATGACAGCATGCATCGTGATCAGCCCGAGCACGGAAGACTGTCATTTTCGTCCACAGGCTGGAACGAAGGCGGCCGCGGCACATGCCCTTAATTTCTGGCGCTATGACGGTCAAACCAATCGGGACCACACAACACCTCTGCGGAGCAGGGACGCAGTGAGTCATGGCGCGCTTCCAGATGCTCCTTGTGCCGCAACTTAAACTCCTATTTAGGCACGTCAGGCAGGATGAATGGTGTTTTTTTGCCATACGGAGCTGTCCATGAGGGATCCTACAGTCCCCGCAGCACCGCCTTGATCTGCCGTTATGCTTCCTGAGGGACAAACGGTGGAAATGATGTCGGCCTCCTGGTGCGAAGATCTGATTAGACTCGAGACCATCGCCTTTCGGCCCAGAAGCAGACAGGAATGGTATTTTGGCCGTAAGAATTACTGTACAGAAAACCATGTCCTGCTACAGTCGGTGGAGGACAGGAGGTCGCGAGAAGGGTCACATATTCGCTGGGTTCAAACAGTCCCCACGTGTGAGCTACCGGCACATCAGCCCGTTCTATACCCTAGGATACAGAGCTAGAAACAGTATATGTACAGCCTCGACAGTAACAGACATGCCCTTTCTCACCGAAAACACGCCGCATGGGCGCAGCTGAAGGGTGAAACGAGTCTGTTACCGACGCCGCTCTTGTGAAGGAGACAGAAACAGAACCTGGCTGATCGAACTCCGCCTTGCCACGACCTTCTCGACCCCAGATCGCTGCGACGCCGCGACAACGTTGCGCGCCACAACCACCCACATATAAGTCTTCTCTCCACCTCACACTCACCCACGACCTTCGAATGCAAGTCGCCATGGCCCAGCCCGTCGCCTCGTCCTCCCGCCTCCCCGCCCCACCGCCTCCCCCAGCGCCCGCCCCGCTCCTCTCCACGCCCCCGCCCCCCGCCGCGCGCTCGCCCCCCGCCTCCCCCACCACGTCAGCCTCCTCCCCGCGCCGCCTCCCGCTCGCCCTCCCCGACCTCACGTACCTCCTCACCAAGTTCCGCCGCAGCTCGACGGGCAGCACGCCGCCCTCGCCGCCTCCCCTGACCTCGTCCTCCGGCCCGTACGCGCTCACGCACAAGACCCTCCGCGACACCGACCCCGCCGCGCGCGCGGACGCCGTGCTCGCGCACCGCACGCTCTTCACGTGCGAGCACGCCGTCGACGCGCGGCGCCTCCTCGCGTTCGTGCGCCAGCGGCTCCTGCAGCGCGCGCGCGCCGGCGGCGCCGACGCGCTCGTCGACGAGCAGTGCGTTCCTCTCTTCCCTCCCCTCTTCCCCTTCTGACCGCCTTACTCTCCGCTCTCGCTCGCTAGGTGGACAGTGACGATCCGACCGCTGAATTCGAAGCACACTACCTACCGCGTCCAGGTGCGTCGCGCTGCTTCCCCGCGCGCTAACGCGATGACATCATACCCCACCAGGTCGACTACTCGGCGCGCCCGGTGCGCTCGAGCGTCCCCGACGCGGGCAAGGTCGTCGCGCTCGGCCGCGCGGAAGGCATCCGCGGCGTCATGAACATCCTCGAACGCGAGGAGCACGAGGAGGCCTAGCCCGCGCCCCAATTCGACCTTATTCTCTTCCTTTGCTCGCCCGTTCACCTCTGTACCCATAGCGCCCCATACCACGGATATCCGCGCCTGCTCCAAACGCTTCCTTTCCGTGTACCATCAGTCTTACTAGCATACTTGACCACCCCGTATTCCCGCCCCACAGCGCATGTACATACAGTATATCACATCGGCCCATCTTCCCGTGTAAGATAGGCCTCACTCATCATGGGGGGCATCACGTGCTGTGACTGATCGTCGTGACAGAACGACATCGCGCGGCGCGCAAAGCACCTCTCCGAGCACTGATTGTCCGTAGTCCCTTCTACAAGATTGAAATAAAAGAATCGAAAACCGTAGAGTTGTTTTAACAGTCAATGTGATAAAATTCGCGAAAACCGATCCATAAAATATGCAAAATTGAAGGAGGAGATAGCCAATCTCTGAATATCACACCTCTCTCCAGCCCCTACACACTGATAATGGATTTGCACGATTCAGAGGCAAGAAACCGGAAATCGAAAACCATAGAACTTTTGTGAGCCGTCCTCTGCATATGCTGAACTATTTTATTGGGCTTCAAATGCGAAGCTGAAGGAGGAGATAGACAATCTTCGGTTGCAGCACTGGAGTGAGGCACCATTTGACCATCTGCTCCTTTTCGAAAGCTTTAAAAAAATTTCTGACTTCACGATAAGTTCAGAAAAGGTCTTTACTATAGTACTGCGTCATTAGATTCAAGTTTTCGCCATGAGTTTGAAGTCAGTCGAGGATATTTCGTCGCAAGAGTACGCAAGCGTGACATTCGCCGCGGCACGTGATCCCCCCCATGATGAGTGAGGCCTATCTTGCCAAATATCATTCTTCGTCCTCATACACGTGCTCCAAATACAAGTTCGTTCGTTCGTCTGTTCTTCTACCCAGCTCTACTAGCTTCCTTCACACAATTAATACCGATACGAATCGTATCCCGGCTGCGCGCTCGGGAACCCGCCCGCGTCCGGGTTGTACGAGCTCCCGCCGGGCGGCGGCGGCCCCGGCGGCGGCGCGCCGTACGGCGGGGTGTACCCCGCGCTCTCGAACGGCATGCCCATGTAGGACGGCGGCGGGCCACCCGGGAGACCGCCTGGAGGACCGCCTGGGTATGAAGACTGCGACGCGCCAGGGTATGACGACTGACTAGGCGCCGGCGGTCCGCCCGGATATGACGATGGGGGGCCACCAGGGTAACTCGACGGGGGGCCACCTGGATAGCTCGACTGCTGCCCACTGGGGTATGACGGCTGCTGCCCACCGGGGTATGACGACGGCGGTCCGCCAGGGTAGGACGACTGTGGCCCACCGGGGTAGCTCGACTGGCCCGGGTACCCCGCCGCGGGACTCGCCCGCCCGTGACGATGTTCATGCTGTCCATGCTGTCCGTGCGCGTGGTGTCCGTGCGCATGCGGCGCGCCCTCCCCAGGGAACGCCGGCCGCGGAGGCGGGGGCGGCCTCGCGCCCTCGCCGTAGTAGTCGCTCGCCTGGTCCGTGCGCCGCGGCTCGCCCAGCGGCGGCGCATATCCCCCCGCAGCAGCAGCGCCGACGCCGACGCCCGTCCCCTCATACCCGCCCGGGGCATACGCGCCCGGCAGGTCACGCCTGCCAAAGCCCGGCATGCCGCCCCCGAGCCCGGGTATGCCGCCTCCGCTCCCGCCGCCCGCGCCGCCGAGGAGCCCCTGCGCCTGCTGCAGGAGCGGGAGGCCGCCGAGGAAGCTCTGCGCCTCGTGCGCCTCGTTCGCGGCGAATGAACCCTGCGATGCGGGCGCGCCGCCCTCGCCGGAGAGACGGATGTTCTCGTGGTTGCGCACGGCTGCCTTGCTCAGGCGCCGTAGGATCTCGGGCTCCTTGTGCCCGAGCGACTGCGTCCAGGTCTGGATGTACCCGAGCATCTCGTTCTGGATGGGCGCGTTCTGGCTGAAATCTGGATGGAAGCTGCCGGGAGGGATCAGTGAGTAGGAAGGGACAGAGGATGGGTGGGCATACAGGCAGGAGAGGACGTCCTCGGTGACGGAGTGTACACTGACAGAGTTGTCGTCCCAGGCTTTGATGACAAGACCGACGGTATGTTTCTGTGCATAGGCACAGTGTTACGAGGGCAGGCGGAGGACGGAAATGTGGACCTACGACGATAATCCTGGCGAGGTGTCCCGCCGGCTCATTGAGGATCAGGTTCTGAGAGTTTGAAGCGCGGTTGAATATTTTGAAGCATAACGCAAGGGAGTGACTTACGAAGTGGTCTTTGCTCAAGAATGAGTGGGTTGGGTCCGACTGGTCATCGTCGTCAATAAAATCTATATGTCTGTGACCCAATGATAGTGTAGCCGACTTACCGCTCTAGGATCGTTGAAAACCTGGCGGGGATTTACATGAGTAAACATTTTCGGCCGTCGTAAATAATAGAGATCACACGCACCTCGTACTGATCGTGCGTATTGATAACCTCTCCCGATGCAGTCATGAGCTGCGTGCTCGCAGTCTGCATGATAGGCTTCAAGAACGGCTATCCACTCAACGCCTCAGCATCTATATACCAGAATGCTTACGAAAACGTACCTCAAGCGTTGTAAAAACAAACACTATACGGAATAATGTGAGGCCTCTGCTCAGACAACCAACCAAATGGCTACGTACCAGAAATCGAGTCCATGAGCTTCTCGATGAGCGGCCCCAGACCCGGGATCTTCTCTAAAGCGGCATAAATGAGTCCCACCCCACCAAGAAACCCCAACTCCGCACTCACCAATCGTCTTCTCAATCTTCTTCGCCACTGCACCAACCCATCAACACCGCGCCCACACAGAAGAACCAGCCCACGCACCCGAATCACGGAAGCTGAGCACTTGCCACAGCACGGAGTGCAGCTCCTGCGGGCTCATGTCCTCAGGGCGCTTCCCGCCGCCGAGGCCCTGGCCCTGCGCGCGGATGCGCTCGACGCCCTCCATGTCGCGCCGCGTCTCGCCGTCCGCGCCGCCCGGGAGCTTGAAGAGCAGGTCGCGCAGCGTGTCCGCGGGCGAGGAGCCGCCGGGGCCGCCGGCAGAGCGGGCTTTTGCAGAAGACATGGCGCGGTTCAGGTCGGAGACGGAGGCCTGGGGAATGAGATTTGGGTTAAAAAAGGGGGGATGCGAGACGCGAAGGGGGATATACCTCGCTCTGGGTTGACGTGCATATTTGGGACGCTGGTCAGTGCGATGCCACGAATTCGCAGACGGAAAAACGTACGATGTGGTCCGTGGCCTCTGCAGCAGCGCATTAACGCGACGGACAGCCGAGAATCCGTGACCACGCACCTCCAAGCAAACTATGTATAAAATCGCTCCCTCCAAACGTACCCGTCACAAGCGGCGCAACATACTGCCCATGCGGCGCCTGCACGCGCACCGCATCGCCCACATGCGTAAACACATCGCGGTGCCCGAGCTTCACGAGCGCGAGCTCGCAGAAGTTCGAGTGCGCGGGGAAGTCCTCCAGCGTGTGCAGCTGTGGAACGTCAGTGTCGGGCGCGAGAAGTGAAGGCGCACGGGGTACGCACGGCCTGCCCGAGGAGGCGGTACGCCTCGTACTCGTCCTGCTTGCGGCCCTGCGCGCGGTGCTGCCGCCCGATGTGGATGCAGCGCTCGAGCGTGCGGCGCACGAGCGCCTTGGACGTGTCCCAGCCGCCGTTCTCTGCACACGTGAGTACATTTCCATGCGTCGACATGAGGGGACGGACCGTTGGCGATGTAGTTCTTCATGCCTGTGCGGGGGTCGATCTCGATTTCGCGGGGCTGCGTAGGGCGGATCAGACGCTGTCTATATGCGCGGGGAGATACGCACGTCGACGGGTCCTCGGAGTCGTGGGTCGTATTGCCGTGCGTCTTCGCCTTCGCCGTAGCCTTTCGGGTTGTCGATATGCTCCGTCTGCGCATATACTCAGCGAGACCGTCATATCGGCATGAAAGAACGGCACACGCACGGGCAGATATACACCCAACCTTTCTTCGGTTACTTCAAATTCGTTCGTTGCGTAGCCATGGGCCTGTGAAATCTCGAGTTCGCATAGCTCTTATGAAGTCAGTTGTCCTGGTACGCACGAGGAAGCCGAGGGCCATGCAGAGGTTGAGGATAGTCTATCGGTCATTTAGCACATAAAAAGCTAATGTATGATACAAATAACATTCGCTTACCTGGAGCGGCAGCTTCTTCAGGCCGGCAATATCGACAGCCTACACAATACCATCAAATTCCAATCCCGCTGCAGCGCACACGCTCAGACCTACCTGACTATAATCGCGCAGCCAATTTCTTCACCTACCGTCAGCCCTTCCCCAAAACACATCCACACGCCCAGACAGAACGCACCCAAAATACACCCGCTTGATGTCGAGCCCGCCAAACTTGGACCCGCCCTTGCCGATCAGCGCACTGAGCGCAAACCCGCCCGCAGCGCCCTTCTTCACAAGCTCGGACAGCGTGTCTTCCTGCGCCCCAGTCAGCACCTTACCGCCCCGCAAAGCAAGCAAATCCGCAACGCACGATATCGCCGTGCCGGAACGCACGGCCTTCCATGTACGCGTATCTGCAGCATCGCTGAGTGATGAGTGAGGGAGAGGGGGAAGGGGGTGACGCACGAGGGGATGTTACCCGCGCCGAACGCGCGCACGCCGTGCCCCGGGAGGCAGACGACGAGCACGACGAGGCAGAGCAAGAGGAACGACGGCGGAGCGTGCACGGGCATGCTTCCAGATCGGCTGCGCGTCGCGGTGTTTCGCCTATCTAGTCTACAAGGAAATTTCGCGGGTATTCCAGGGGGTATGTACGATATGTACACAGACGCGATGGACGGGGGAGAGGAAGAAAACGAGAAGAGAAGAAACGATATATAGTGGCGCGTCGAGGCAGTGATTTGAGCTCGCGCGCTCAGACGCGCCAAGACCGTAGACGAGGGCAGAGATGTCGTCACTACACCAGAGACGCCCGGGGGCGATGCCCTCGATCCCAGGACACAGTGCGTCAGCTCTGGCCAGTGTAAATGTCCAGACCTAACCAGAGTCCGATCAGGCGGCCCTTAAACGCAGTGACTGGCAACGCATAGGGATTCAAACTCCGAAAACGTGGACAGACACTCACAACTGCGGACGCACACGCCGAGCAAATGCAAACAGTATATTAATTTTCACCAGCACATAATACACTCCGAAGTCCAACCGACACCCCCCGCACCAGACTACTTCGGCCCCACTCCCCGCCCGCGCGACGCGCCGCCGCGCCCTCTAAACCCGCCGCGCTCGCCATTCACCGGCGCGCCCCCGCGCGGCCGGCTCACCGGCCGGTCGCCACGCTCCTTGCGCGTCTCCACATGGACGCGCGCGGACACCCCCTCGCCGACATCGAAATGGATCCCGCCATCGCCGCCGGACGCGACTGGCAGCGACGCCGTGATCGCGCGCCGCGCGGCGTCGAGCGTCGTGAACTCGAGGAACGCGCACGCCTTGGAGCGCACGATCTCGAGCTCCTTGATCGGCCCGAAGCGCGCCGTGAGCGTGTGGCGCAGCGCCGCCTCCGGGACGTTCTCCTGCACGGACTGCAAGACCCAACTCAGCCTCAGCATTCGGTTTGATAACGCATGGAAGAAAGGAAACGCACCTTGACGAAGCACTGAGCATTCACCACGCTCTGCGCTACGGCTTGGGCCGGGCTGGGACGCGCCTGCGGACCGGGGTGTGCGCGCGCGGGGCTGGCGGCGACGGGCGACGACGTGCTCGGCGCGGGCACTTCGCTCGTGCCGCGCGAGTCCGTCGCGACCGCCGCGCCCCACTTCTTCGGGTTCGTCGCCGCAAGGTTTGCCCACGTCTTTGGAGCTGCAGGAGCGGGGGCAGGCGCGGGCGACGCAGCGGGGGCGGGGGAGGCAGGCACGGGCGCTGGGGTCGGGGCCGGAGAGGGAGATGCGGCGGGGGCAGGGGCAGGAGCGGGCGTCACTGGCTTTTCGACCACAGGAACGGGAGCGGGCGCCGGCTCGGGCTCCTTGTGCTCCACATGGCCGTTCATCTGCACGGGCTCCTCTGGGACAGGCTCGGGTGCAGGCGCAGGCGCAGGCTCCTCAACGGGGGCAGGAGCAGGCGCGGGCTCAGGAGCAGGTGAAGGCGCTTTGACTGGGGCAGCTGGGGCCGGGGCAGGCTCCGGAACGGGTTCAGGCGCAAGCTCCTCAACCGGGGCAGCGGGCACGGGCTCCGGCGCGGAGACGACAGGCGCAGCAGCAGGGGCGGGCGCGGTCGCGGGCTCGTCGACCTCCGCGCCGTCTTCGCTCTCGACGCCCTCCTCCTTCAGGAAGCGGAAGATGTCGTTGAGGACGAAGTACCCGTTCGGCTGCTCCGCGAGGAAGAACGTCTGCACGAACTTGCGCCACGGTTCACTGCGGTTCGACATCTCACCGATGACCTGGATGATGATGCCGCCGTTGGCGGAGGACTGCGCGTCGACGGAGTGGATGAAGACTTTGCAGTCCTCGAAACCGATGGAGGTGATTTTGTTGTGAATTTCCTGCACACACGCCGTCAGCGAAAAAGAGTCCAAAACAGGGAAAAGAGCTGACACGCACCTGCTGGCCAAAACATGGTTTCCCATCCTCGCCCTCGGTGCCGTGAATGAACGTGGAAGATTTGGTGTAGAAACAGTGGAGGCGGTTGGGATGCTTATTTACAAACGTATAGTACTGGGGCACGAATTGCCACCCCACCTCGGAAGGAATGACATTGTTGTGAATCGACTGAGACTCGGACGCAGGCGCGTTGGTATTCGTCATAATGCTGGGGGTGACGCAGGCGGGTCGTGAGTGGGCGTGGGGCTGTGTAAGCGTTGGGCACTGACCAAGTGAGAATGTAACAAGTCTAGGAGTGATACAGAAGTGCAGAGAAGGATATGGAGCCGCGAGAAGGTGGGCGTTGCGAGAGAACGAGGACGAGAAGGACGAGGACGAGGACGACAAGTCAACAGAGCCGGTCGCTCTGACAAACTTTCTCAGTGCCCTCTCCGCCACAAACACGGCACTTCCCGTCCCGGCGCTCATCGAACCCCCTCACGCACAACACTCAAACACAACGTAGAGTCCTCCAACAGTTCACCATATCACACTATGTTAGATGTGCTCAAAATCCCATGACTGTATGTGCTATCTTACGACATCCAAGTTAACGTTCTATTTAGTCCCCATGACGGAAGGCCGCCGTCCTTCAGTGTCATGCAAAGGCTATGACCTTCTTTACGAGCAGCTGGCGCATCGTGACGACAAGACTCGCGCTCACCACCGACAGCGTGCCCGCATAATAAATCGCCGGCCGGAACGCTGCCCTCCCGGCGCTCGACCCGCCATACGCTTCCAGAATCCATCCCGCGATTGGTGAGCCCTGCAGATTCAGAATGCATCACGAAGTCTCGCATCGAACATGTGGACAAGCACTCACGAGGAGATAACCAACCGCCCAGCCCGTCACGACCATCGCCAGGGCGTTCGCCAGCCGCGTCGGCCCATATACATGGCCCACCACAGACGGCATCGTCGAGAAGAACCCGCCACTGCTGATCCCGCTCATAATGATAAACACAACGAGCGGCGCCACGCTGTCGCTGACAGGCCATATTACGAGCACGCTCACCGACGTCACGACGAGCGACAGCGCGAGCGACGAGATGGGCCCGACCTTGTCGCCGAGCATGCCGAACCCAATCCGGCCGCACGCGGACGCGAGGTTGAAGACGGCGAGCATGACCGACGCGAGCGTGTTCGACGCGCCGACGGACTGTGCGTATAGCGGGATGAAGAACGGCGGGACGAGGAGCGGGAATGTCCCGATGCCGGTTCCCAGGAAGAGAACCAGGAACTTCGGGTCGCGGAAAAGCCCCCTAGTGAAAGACACAGAATGAGCTCCATTATGCCTCCCAGAGTAAGCAGGACTCAGTACCATTCGACTGAGGCGACCGCACGCCGAGAGCGCTCTTTCAGGAGCAGGGAGGTGGGGAGGCCCACTGCCAGGGTAACGATGCCCAGGATCCTGAAAGACCACGGAATACCAACGCGGTCAATGAGACCGTCCATCCCGACGCTCACGACCGCCCCACCGATCCCGACTCCTGAAAACACGAATCCGTTCGCGAGGCCCCGCCTCCGCTTGAAGTACTGCGACGGCAGCGACCCACACGCCTATCCAAACAACACAGTAAGCACCGCGCCGGATCTTGCGATACCAAAACGAAGCACCATGAACAGCATGCTGACCCCCAGGCCCGTCACAACGCCATTCGTTACCACCAGCCCGCCCACGCTCCCCACCGTCCAGCTATTCAGCAGCTGCCCCGTCCCGAGCAGAAAGCACCCCAGGAGCGCGCTCCGCTGCGTGCCCAGCCACCGGATGACGCGCGTGTTCACGACCGCCGTGCAGCCCGTGAACGTGAGCGCCGTCGAGCCGACGAACGAGAGCTGCGCGTCCGTGCCGAGGTGCGACGCGGTCAGGTGCGCCTGAATGATGCCCCCACGAATAGGCGAGGCCGCCCCAGAAGAACCTGCGCGTGCGCTGTTTGTCAGATGTGCCGTGAGAGGAGGGGGTGAGGGGACGGACGCGAGGACGCTGCAGGCCGCGACGACGACCCAGCCGTAGCCCCCGTCGGGAATGTCGTCCGCGACCG
The DNA here is from genome assembly GCA_003675405.1 of Hericium coralloides. Classification (NCBI taxonomy): domain Eukaryota; kingdom Fungi; phylum Basidiomycota; class Agaricomycetes; order Russulales; family Hericiaceae; genus Hericium; species Hericium coralloides. The sequence goes on along the minus strand of QUOP01000029.1, from coordinate 99,406 downwards.
AGGGCGCGCTTACGCTCGGTGCGCCCGCTAGGGCGGCTTCGTTGCTTCTGAGCCGGGCCAGTGTGGGGAGTGCGCCCTCCGGAGTGGTTAGATCCTGGGTCGCGCCGGAGTCATTATGTCCATCCGAGAACGTCGAGAGGCGGATGTGCTCGAGGGTCTGCAACGACGTTGACGGCATGGCGAATCACCCTAGGTCTAGGTGTGCAGATGTCAGTCGACGGGACCGTACTTATACTCAGCTTCTGTCTATACGCTGCTTGCAATTGCATGACTCCGATGCGCGCTGCAGTGCATCACGATCATCTCCTTCGAAAGTCAAATGGGTGCCTGACAAAGCTGATGGTGCAAACTGCTCACTATCAGCCTACGGAAGCCTCGAAGATGGACCGGGGGCGTCTGTTCAGTCATCGACGCCTGGCGGAATCAAGATACAGTAAGTCACAGCGCACGAAGCGAACACGACGCAGCAGCTGGCAGGCGCTTGACTCTCCCAAACACTTACGGCCCTTGCTTAGCAGATGTTCCAGCCTCTACGCCGAATCTTATGCCCTTCAAAAATGAGGTGAGTTTTCGCATAGCTGCGTCATCAGAGGGCGCAGTCCCGGACGGCGTCATAAATGTGAAGAAAACTGGGAGCAAGGGGCCCTCGACGGCCTCTGAAGTGGAGGCTCTGCGCAAAAGCATTCAAGGATGACCTGTGGATGTGAATTAAGTTTTCTGTCAGATGTTCCTTCCCTCTGTCGATCTTGACTGGGCTCTCTTTAATCCCATGCCGTCCTTTCATACTGTAGAGAATAGTCATCACTAGTTGTACTACAGCTTCCGTTAGTTCGTTGGGTGACCTGTCGTATCTTGAGCACGAATTGCTTCTCCAGCTTCCATCAAGCGTCCATGTCGTACGCTGGACGTAGCCGCAGTTGACAATGCGTTCCACTTGGGAGGCTGTGCCTATTCCATCGGAAGTCCATAGACATCTGTTTGGCGGCCCTGCGCACACGTTCTCTGTGTCAGAGGCGTGGTCATGAGGATGTCTAGTCAAACACTTGCATGCATGTTCATGAATAGCCCTTCGTCGGTAATCGTGAGGGACACATTGGCGGCTTGATCCACCGCTTCAGCTGGTTGAATCTCTATTTCTTGAACTAAATGCGAATAGTTGACCACCAATCCTTCCGAGATGCCAGGCGCCACAGGGATACAGGATGAAGGCACAATGCTTTCACCAGCGCGCAAGCCGTCCCGTGCCGCGCGAGCTACACGGAGGGGATTGAAGTCCATGACGCGAACTGTGCACCGTCCATCTGGGTGTCGCGTGAGACGGTCATCCGCAACACGCATACCAGTGACAACTTGGCTAGAATTGGGTGGCAACAGAGCAGCCCAAACGATGCAATCTTGCCATTCTGCCCAGGGCACCTCGCGCTCCGCTGATTCCTGCAGCTGCTTCTCGAACTTCCGGCGAAGACCCGCGGTAGAAATTAGCAGTCGAACGAGGTTGCGTGTAGGCGGGGTCCCTGACCATTCAAGCATGATCAGTCGGTCGGAATCTTCGTTCAGCGGGAATAGGGATGTGTAAGCGCGATTATGTGCTGGTGCGGACGGAAATGTTCCTCCGGCTCTTGCAGTTGAGACGGGTATGGGGGGAGTGCGGATGGTTGCCCTTCCGCCGGTACAGAAAGGTGGCAGTATGAGGGCACAGATTCTTTCCGAGTCCGCCTCGGTTATGGTTCGAGTAAATGGTCCAGTGACATCCGCCATAAGTAATGCGAAGGAACGTGCCGCGGCTCTCCGACCTCCCATAAGGACGTGAGTTCCACTGAGAAGTCTTAGGATAGATGGATGGTGTACTATCTGGGAACTGCGTCAGAAAATACAGTCGATAGATTAAACAACACAAGCTGCGCCACCATGTGGAGGGCACCGGTTTTCCAGTTGTAGAGCTTGTAAAAAAGTTTCTCGCGCGAGCCGGGATCCTCGCCGGTAGCCATCTCGTAACATGAAGCGAGCACAAAATCGGCTCCCAGAGCCAAAGAGATTCCGCCACGGAGTTGCGCATTCAGAGGTAGATCTTGAACAGCTGCAAGTGGGTGGCCTTGGCCGGTCGTTAACGACCGTATGTGCAGGTTGTGGAGGGCTCTGTTATTTGAGTATCTGTCCGATCAATTCCATAAGGACACGGTTAGACGAATGACGTACGTGGGATGAAGCATCGTCATCACACCTAAATCTTGCTGGGGATCCATGGCAAAGAAAAATAAGTCAGCGCCCTGAGGCACACTCAAAGACACTGCTTCATCGACACCCGACACTCCCACATGGACGCGCCTCAGGAATATCTTGTCATCCGACGTGCCACGGCCGTGAGAAACAACTTCGTTGGCGAACTGAAACTTCTTAGCATTGGATATGCTGTCCATTGCCGCAGAGAACAAGAATAGCGGTTTGACGGTGCCGAGCTTGCGCCAGGCCGACTGCATCTGCCTGAGCAGCTGCAAGCGCCGGTCAAAGCTCATCTGCGCCGGGCAGTTGTCCTGCACGTCGTGCAGGTCCAATTCGATCGAGTACTGCAGTTCCACATTGTCTCGAATCAACTTGTGCCAGTCGCGACAGACCTACGGGAATCGATCGAGGCAGGTCAGTCTCAGGTGCAAGGGTGAGAAGATGCTGAGCGCTTTACTCTTTGGCACCGCAAGAGAGGGCGCACACCAGTCTCCTTGAGTATGCGTACAAGTAGCTCTGGGGGCAGCGGTGCCAAGGATGATTGGCGAGACATGAAGCTTGAAGTAGTAGCAAGGGCTAGCGTTCCGCAAGATATAAGGGAACCTAAACTGGGCACCGATTTCTTGGTACGCAGTAAGTACCTGACGGGGGAGCGTGGCTGAACAATGGCTGAACACAGAACGACTGTCTCCCGTGTAAAGTCTGCGCGGAGACTAGAAGCTTGGAGTGAGTAGGAAATGAATCCGCGGATAAGGATCAGTTGGCGGTGGCGGGTCGCGGCTAGTCTCCGGGGGCAGAGTAGATACTGGACTCAACCTTCGTGCCTCAGGATCGTCGTAGTCGCGGCACGACAAGCGCCTCGAGCGTCATTGTGTTCGGGAGACTCGGTCACCAGTCTATCTCGAGGCTCGCAAGGCCTCGTGTTTTCTTCATGTTCACTAATCACTGTCGAGATTTGAGGATCTTGGCCCATGCTATGAGTCCTTTCGACCCACCTTTCATGGTGGCATACATAAACCGCTCAGAGGACCACTGCAGACTCGGCGGCCAAACAAGTGGAGGTTATACCTGGCCTAAAGAAGGCGGAGGGCAGACCCGCCGACGGACGTCGCAGAACACGATTTAGTTATTTAATTATTCAATACATTCGCTCCGCGTCCGGCCGCGGCGATGAACAAACCAAGCTAGCGACTGTAACAATCAAGAGACACAACGAAACGATGCGAGAGCCAACCGAGACCAACTGCCCCAGAGTGCGTGCGAGAAATGCGATCAAGGAAAGAGACGGTGTGTGTGGTGAGATATAGATAGGCGGGTCTAGCGGTGGACCGGGAGGGGGTGGGGTATAGGGCGGCGCGGGGGGTCTATGTCATGACCACGGGCTTGAAGGTGACGATCTCCTCGTAGAGCAGCTCCTTCAGCTGCTCGCGGCTGATGTCGTCCTTGTGTACTGTAGCACACGTCAGTGAACATGGTCACTGTGCAAGTGCGGCGAAACGTACAGTCAAACTCGAAGAACTCTGGATCGAGTGGCGGCGCGACGGGCTCGTCATCTGGGTCGTGCTGCAGATCGGAAATCAGCCAGTGTGCTCGGAACGACGGGGCGGTCAACGTACATATGCCTCCAGATATGGGTGTGCGAGTGCCTGTTCGACCGTGATTCGCTTCTTGGGGTCAAACGTCTGCCAAACCGCCATCAACCCGCGCCCCATCGCAATCACGGACGTAAAGCACCCACCAGTGTTTTCGTGAGGAAATCGACCGCGAGCGGGCTGGCGTTGGGGAAGAGCTGCGCGAACGGCTTCTTCTTCCGGAAGGGCAGCGCACGGATGTAGTCCCGCGAGCGGCGCGTCGTGATCGCGTAGAACTCGTCGAGCGTCGGCGTGCCGAGCACGTCGAGGATGAGCGTCAGCTGGTGATGGTAGTCACGCCCGGGGAACAGCGGCTTCCCCGAGAGCATCTCTGCGAGGATGCACCCGACCGACCACACGTCAATCGCCTGGGATACGCCGGTCAGCTCGGCGACGCGTGACGGGCCAGGACACCGACGGACCTTGGTGTACTGCTTGAACGTCAACATGATCTCGGGCGCGCGGTACCACCGCGTCGCCACGTACTCCGTCATGAACCCGGTCTCGGTGCCCGACGGCTCGGCGGTCTTCACCGAGCGCGCGAGCCCGAAATCGCACACCTTGAGATCGCAGTTGGCGTTGAGCAGCAGGTTCGACGGCTTGAGGTCGCGGTGGATGACGTCCGCGGAGTGCAGCGCCTTGAGCGCGCGCAGGGTCTGGTACACGAAGTACTGCGCGTGGTCGTCGGACAGATCCTGCGTGCGGATGACGCGGTGCATGTCCGTCTCCATCAGCTCCTGGATGACTGCGGCGCGCGTGAGCATGATCGCCCGATGGCGCAGATGGCGATGGGCACGCACGGTACACCTCCTTGAACGCCTCTAGCGACGCGGGCTTGATGATGTCCAAGATGGAGATGATCTGCAGGGCCCGCGCGCAGCGTCAGCAATGCATCGCCAAGCCCGTGCGGCGGGCGAGGCCGCACGGGCTGGGAACGTGTGTACGGCACCCACGTTTTCGCTGACGCCCGCCTCGGAGAGAAACTTGAGAAGCTTGAGCTCGCGCAACGTGCGGAGGCAGAACATGGAGTGGTCAAACGGCATGATCTTCTTGATCGCGACCTTGCGCCCGCTCGGTCGATGCACGGCGGAGCACACGATGCCGTACGCACCCTCGCCGACGACATCGAGCACCTGGTACTGCGTCCCTGCGGCCGCGCACCCCGTCAGCGACGCCACGATGCCCACGAGAAAATGCGACGCACCGACGTTGAAGCGCACCTTGCGCGGCGCGGGCTGTGTTGCCTGCGAGGAAGCGTGACTGTGTTTCGTCGCCTTTTTCGCGGAGTCGGCCATGGCGCGCTGAGGTCGCTTGGGTCGTTACGGCCGTGGGTGGGGGAGGGAGGTGGTGGGGGGAAGGGAGAACAAGGAAGGCCTTTGTCGGAGATGTGAGACGCTGGACGGGAGACAAAAGAGCTTGTTAGTTGGAAAGGCCTGTTATAGGTCGGTTTGCCACAACGGTGCCTATGGCCGGAACAGGGCGCGCCGCTCTCTCGCCATGACGATGCCTGCCTTGCAACCCACCAGTTCTCCACCGCCCCGACTCACGTACACTGGCTTCTTGATGCTGATCCTTGCTTGATACTCCTTCCTGCACTCCATGCTCATTTGCTCGATATTTGATGCTTAACTTTGCGTCTTTACCGTGCGTATACCAGGCTAGCAACCAACAACCGCAAGTGCTTCTTTCCACCTATCGATCTACAGAATATGGCCAGTCTCTTGTGATGGGCTGCTACAGGCTCCTACTACAGGATCAATCCTCGAGCCTCGCACTTTTCTATTGACCGGTATAGCCCTCCCGCAATAATGACTCAACGGGGCAAGTTACCCTTACTGTGCCTGTAGGTTTTACTGTAGTCTCTTATCGTTGATTTATTATCTTATCGCCCTGATGAAGAACGCTACTCGAGACTGAATGCACGCTCGACGTTGAGGGTCCCTTGTAGATCATCGACATGCCCGACGGCTCCAACTGAATTCAGCATACCCTCCAGGGCACCCACGCATCAAATCCTGCGCCAGCCCACCTCGTCCACACAGTCCATTTTGGCACCCGTCCGTGTATTCATATCATTGATCCTCCGGCACTGCTCCTTCCGCATCACATCTTGATGCAGCAGCCTGGCGGGTCCGACGCGGACACATAGCGACAGCATCAGTGTGGTGGCTGATTATGATTGAGGGTGTGGTGTGCCTTCGCGCCTGGACGGCCGTGAAGGCTTGTTTAGTGCGTATGCGCATGGCTCGTGCGGAATCTCGATGGGCTTGATGTGATCTGATGTCCTCGAGGGCAAAGCGAGCCACGGCTTCGTTTCGGGCTGAGGTGCGCATGTTCGAGTTCATAGGATTGCCGGCTGTCGATTTCTCCGTTCTTGATGTTTGCTCAGCGATCGGGTAGGTGTGTTGCTCATCTACGCAACAGCTGTGTTGATGGTTTATTTGGTTTATCTGTTTAAGATTCTACCTCTACGTGCGCCGATGTTCCGTGCCGTTCATCTCATGTTCCACTCGTCCAAACAGATCAAGAAATGCCTCACAGAGCGTATAGACAGCCGCCGTTTCAGCCCCGACATATTCCCCTCCACTTGTCAGTACAGGATATGGAGGATGTCGACGACCATGAGAATCTTCCCTATCCAGCGTCCGTATCTCTTCCGTGCTCTGACGGTGGATTGATGGAATGGCAGCTTCGACGTGCGAAACGCGAAGTCAGATCGGGCGACCATGCTGTCTCTGCGGGGCCTGTCGTGCTGCTCATATGCACCAAGAAGACGCGCGATGGACGTGCGGACGCGTTCCACGGTCGGAACGCGGTTCGCCGCTCAGTAACGTCAGTAGCAATATTCGATTGCGATGATCAGACAGCGCTCGGGAAGCCCTGCTAGACATGGCCTGGCGATCTTACGTCGTAGATCGCTTTGTTAAATTCCGCATCGGTCGGTGGTCGTCTTGGGCTTTTTGACTTTCTTGGCAATGAAATAACGAATTCTGAATCTGAGAGAATGAATCAAAAGTCTAGTAGACATGAGTGTAAACTTGTCCGTTGGGAAATCGAAGCAAGCAACGTTTCAACGTATTTCTGCACTGGTCCTCCCAATCTGCAAGCGCAAGGCTGCGCAAGACCATGGAAGCACTTCCATACAACGGCGTATGCATAGCAGGCTGTCAGAACTTCGATTCTGCATCCTGGAAGCCGTATCCAAGCGATCGTCTGCCAACTGAACATCTCTTCAACGGCGCAATTGTCGAGAACATAACAAGCGTGTGAAATTCTATAATTTGTCATCGGGCACGTTGTCTATTGTTGCGGTCACATGCGGGCAACGCGTTGCTCGCGTCTGTTGATCACCGCGCGTCTTGCTCTTGTCCCTCATCTTCTTGACCAACGACAACGCCTTTCCCTTTCCCTTTCCCCATTGTCTTGCTATTGCTTTCTCTTGCATATTGAAAGTCATCTTGCTGTTTTGTTTGCTCCGTTTCGTAGTATCAAGAGGATCGAACGACGACGTGCCCACGATGCCAGGCATCAACTTTGCCACACCCCAAACACCTCAGACGCCCGCCAATTCCACCTTCGCCGACCCGTCCTTCTCCTTTGACATCAAGCCCGACATCATCGAGCTCGACGCGCGCGCCGCCATCCAGACGAAGCTCAACCGCCGCCTCGGCCCCGAATACGTCTCGCAGCGCCCCGCGCCCGGCGGCGGCCCCAAGCTCACGTACGTCGAGGGCTGGAAGATCATCGGCCTCGCGAACGAGGTGTTTGGGTACAACGGCTGGAGCTCGAGCATCATCAGCGTGACTACGGACTTTGTGGACATGGATGCGGAGACGCGGCGGTTTTGCGTCGGGGTGACGGCGATGGTGAAGATTACGCTGAAGGATGGGAGTCATCATGACGATGTTGGGTACGGGACGGCGGATAATGTGAAGAGCAAGGGAGCTGCTTTGGATAAGGTTTGTGCGGTCTTGCCCTACGTTCGGACGGCGTGTGATTGAGATGGCTTGGGGCAGGCCAAGAAAGAGGCCGTCACGGACGGCGTCAAACGTGCCCTCCGCAACTTTGGAAACGTCCTCGGATTATGTCTATACGAGAAAGCCTACGCCCAGGAAATCGCAAAGATCAAGGTCCCACCTGTGAGTTACCGCGCATATATCGACTGCTTCCTGCAGGCTCAGATCCTCTTACTTCTCAGGCCAAGTTCGACAAATCAGATCTGCACCATGGCCCCGACCGCGGCAACACGCCCGCACCATCCACCTCGATGTCCGCACCCCCCAGCGCATACACCCCACAAGCCCCGCCACAGGACGTCAAGCCGCTCTCGTCCGTCCCGCCACACCTGCGCAACAACACGGCCTCCGGCTCCGGCTCTAGCTCTAACAGTAGGCCGAACGTGGCCCATACGCCTGCAGGCGGTACAGCGCGACCAGCGGCGCCCAACACGCCCGCGCAGAGCCCCCTGGTCAATAGGGCGCCTGTGACGCGTGCGCCGCCGCCCGCTCCTGCGCCTCAGCCCGTGCCCCCTGCGCCTGCGCCTCCGCCCGAGCGTAAGGTCACGTTTGCCCCGGAGCCTCAGCAGCAGCCCGCGCCCGCAGCGCCCCGCCCCCTCGCGCCTGTTAAGTCCGAGCAGGACCTGGACATGTACTTCACCGCATCGGACGACGACGCGATGATGGCGCTCGACCTGGACCAGCTCGACGAGACGCTCGGCGGGACGAGTGCCGGAGCGAGCGGCTCTGGGTCGAACGGTAATGCCAGCGGCGGCGCGCCAAATGGCGGTGGCAATTTCAGGCCCGTTGGAGGGAGTGCGAGGCAGCCGCTGCAGTCCAATTCGGCGGCGAATGGGAACGGCGCTGGACCGTCGGGGTCGCGTGCGAGCAATGGTGCGAGCGGGCCGTCGGGCTCGCCGGCTGCGGGAGGATTCCATTATCCCAATGGCGCGGTATGCACATTTGTTCTTGTGTTCATAAAAGTTGATGTTGAACTCATCGCGGACTAGGCTCGGACGTCTGGACAGAACGGAAGCTCGTCGTCCTCCGGTATTGGGATCAAAAGGACCGCGGACTCTATGCAGTAAGATCCCTTTATCTTGTCCTCTATTCAATAGTTAATGATACGGTTCACTAGGCCTGCTAACGGCACACGGCGTCTGATGCCTCAGCAAGGTATGGGCCTCGCGCACGCGCAGCAACAGCAACAGCAGCGGCAACCCTTCGCAGACTTGGGCGTGGGGGCCGGCGGCGATGTCAAGCGATTCAAGCGATGATAGACCGTGAGCGGTGGACAGAATACGGACCTCCTAGCATAACTTGAGCGCCATATTGTTTTTCGCTCTGCACTTTTTCGTTCCTTGCATCCAGTGCATATGATACGGTTTTTTTTTACTACTACCATTGATACCGCTATACCCGTCAAACATTCAAGAATAATTGTAGCTTTACTATATTCGTTATGCACTTGCTATCGATGCCATGTTGTCAATCCTAGTCCTAGTACTTCAATATGATACGCCGAGTTCGCCACGACACTGCTAAATCAAAATTGGTACAAACTTCTCTAATCTATCTAATCAAAGCGCCTGCTCTACACACAACAAGACAATTTACGCAATCCCGTACAAAGATCTAAACTCGTCCATGCCCCCCTCGAAAATGGCCGGGTCCGTGACACCGTCCCAGTCAATCTCAGCAATCTCCTGCAATTCCCGGATCCAATCAGGACTGATCGAACATTGTCTAATGCTGAGGGTCAAACGAGTGTCGGACGCCGCACGGCGACGCAACAGCGACGTCCTCAACAGCATATAACTGGTTCTTCTGATCGCGTAAGAGACTTCGCCGCTCTCATCATCTTCGTACACATCCGTCGCATATTCGAAGTGGAAATTGACGTATTTGAACTCGACGCGCTGGAGCTTCCCGAAGAAAAGCTCCTCTTGCGAGAGGAGGATTTCGTCCTCAGCTTGCGCGAGGATTTGTGCCAAACTCGTCATGGGACTCGTCGAGATGCCGAGCGCACTGCAAATCGTCCGCGCGACCTGGCCCGTGACTGAGACATTCTGCACTTCGGTATAGCCCACGAAAACATAGAGCCACTCTTCGGGTGTCCACGACCACTCTCGCGCGCCGTCCGAGTCGATGATCAGGTCGCGGATGATGTCCTTTGGGGGGCACTCGCACAGTGCTCGTACGTTGGCGTACATGTCGTCTGGCCACACCTCGACCAAAATCGAAATGGACGGGGCATCCTTCGGGTCCTGACGAAGGCCAGCTAGATCTGGGACACTTCCCGCGGCCCAGAAACGGAGGTGCCACTGTGACTCATAAGAAATACGCCCCTCCGGTAATGTGGTGGTCGACAAGAACATGGTGAGGAACGGCCCTTCGTTTGCGCGGGAGAGAACGTAGGCCGTGACGAATGAGAATGCGTCTGGGGAAGGTCGTGAGTCGAGCTCCTGACATTCAATGGTGACATCGCAGGATGGGGGCACTGCGAGGTGCTTAAGGAGGTCCTTGAATTCGACCAGAAAGCCGCCGCCTAGGGTCAGCTTTTCAACACGAGGCAGCATCACCGTTTGGATCCTTGGAGGGCTCCTGGGCTCGACAGGCAGGCAGTGCGATAGAAATAGAGTCTCGAGAGAAGACATCTCGCGAAGGACGCTGAAGAATTGTTTGTACGTAGCGACATCGCCGTCGGTCGCAGGCGCATCGCGCCAGTCATCCAGATTGTTGTCAATGTGCAGGTGAACGAGATCTCGGAGAATGGGTGTTGACCACGGGATCCGAAAGCCCTCTACCTTTAGTCGGCGGAGCATGGGCGCATGGGAATTGAATATGTCGGAAGGAAGAATACACCCGCTGCGAACAATAGTCCTTTCATCCTTCAGATACAGGGACTGCAAGATAGGTGCTGGGTATGCTCTCATGGTCTGCAAGATGGAGTTCATGTTTTCAGTGGGCTCAGTGATAGACAAATGGCGGATGCGGAAGAGTTGCTCAGCAAGGACGTGGCCCGCTATGGAAGTACTCGAGGGGGGCCTCATGGGCATGCACTGAAAATATGATATTGGGGCCGACTTCGCGCGCGAAAGCATCTCTTTCGTCCACTCCTGACCGAGCCGGTCCGTCACGTCGCTCCATAAATTGGGTGTTTGAAGCGCCGTTTCACGCCAGAGCCTGCAAACATGAGTTGCTTGGATCCAGCCAAGGCTACTCGCGGTAGGAGGCTCAATCATCGAAACGGGAAGACTGGAGATGCGGGAAAGCGCATTACGGCGCGCGCGCAGAGAGGGTATAGTGGCAAGCAAGGCTGCTTCTTCGTCGTCTATCCTCTGGCGCGCGTGCTGAACGACATCCTGGTGGTCTCGGGGAGATACGCCCTGGACTTGAGCGACTCGGGTATTCAGAAAATTAGTCCAGGCATCCTGAGGGTTGCTTAAGCAATAGCAGAGTAAGAAGGCTGATAGTAGCTATGAGATGCTTGTCGAACACAGACTGACATTGTGAGTTCTTTCGACGACATGGCTGAGAACTGTAAGTACGATAGTTCACACAAGAGCTGAGAAATACTCACAGACGATATACGGTTCCTCCAGGTCGATGAGGATGGTCAAAGGTGACCTTGGTATCCGAGAGGGCCGCCGACCGGCGTCCACTGAATGCGCCGAACTAGGTTACCATCTTATCTTATCTTGTAACAAAGCTTAAGACGTTCACTCAAAACAAGACGCGGCGGAGCTGGCGCTCCGCCGGTCTTGGTGAAGGTTTAAAACGATATTCATATCCGTTTGGTAGACTGATTTCATGATATTGCAGAAAAAATATGACAAAGCGGTATATACCTGTAACACAATCACAAATTCTACGAAAGTAGGCAAGGTCCTCGTCACAGTAACTACATGGGGACGGTAGATGACAGACAAATGGGGCTAGCGGGCGCGATTTACGCGTTCTGCAAGGCTATAGGACCCAAAAAGATCAAAACAATTAACCTAATTAGCGTATTTCTCAACAAACCCGGCATCGATCGCACACCGCGCGCAATCCAGATCATACACGAGCGAAACCTCGGGGTTACGCATTACACTTCATGAACACGTACCGCACATCAAATCACTGCTCCCGCAACAAAATAGAAGGCGGAGACAAAAACCGTCGTTGACGTGGGGGCTATTGTTTCCAAAAGATATTGCGCGTTGAATGCGCACGATCGATTCCTTTCGGTCAGAAGAGCAAAAAAAAAAGTAGGACACGGAATGACGCATGCAAAAAAAAAAAAAATTCAAGAGAAGGCTGTCCATCTTGAGCACAAAGATGCCGCACAGCGTGAGACACGACGTAACGCTGCAACTGTTCAGCTCTCAATGACATGCAGATGCCAGCACACGCGCCTTGTCCAGAGCGACCCGCGGCGATGACCGCTTTCCTACTGCGCGGGCCGCAAGGTAGTCCGTACGCGCTGATGTAATAAAGCCGCGAGATCGGCAGGTCGGGCGCGAGGTGTCAATCATATCACGAGGGAAGAGCAGATTTCGCGCGGTGAGAGCGCATTGTTGGCATGAAGACAGATCGGCTCTTCCGGCTTGCCAAGGGTTGGTGTGCGGGGCGACGTGCGAAGACGTCGCACTGTCCGGTGTGTGCGATCCTTTCGCGAACTCGGCAGGGATCATGGATGTGTCGTTCGTCGCGATGGCGGGAAGGATGTATGTATGCCTGCGCGCCAGAATAGAGTGCACACACCTGACTGACAGCGACGAAATAATTGTTGATGCTGCGCACCACACGTCTCAACGGACCGCAAAGCGAAGATAGAAGGATGGGGACGCATCTACCATTCATAAAGGACAACTCTTGTGTGCGCGCCGCAGCGCCCGTCTCGAGATACAGTACAAACCCCAGAGGCTGGCATCACGAACCGATCAGCGCAGAAGGCCAATACGCACTGTTGACGATCACGCACCATTGCATCATGACATCAGTAACAAAAGGGAATGAAGAGCAGGATGGTTGACTTACCGTGGTTTTATAGGCACGGTCATAGCGGATGCACAGCGTAGCATGTGAAAGAATGCTCCGAGTGCGGAATGACGCCAAACACATTCAGTGCTGTCTCATCGAATCGCGGAAATGGCACTGCCGTGCGGGATGACGTGGGGGATCCACAACGACAATGTGTCGGAAACAACTGTAGTCTACACTCTGTGGAAGGGGGACTACAACCAAACATTGGCAAACACAGAGAATACGCGCGAGGAAGACTACAACCAAACATGTACAATTGCTGCGCAGTGTCGTGGGTAATAGTAGAGGAATCAAAGTCGTAACCCAAAGTCATGGAAATGAACCTGGATAGTTGAGGCCTTGAGGGACTACATAGATTGCGGTGCAGGCCTTCATCACGACCATGTACTCTTAAATACTAAATCTCCGTGATCAGGGTATTGACATCTTCCCCCTCTCCAAGTCGCTGCTCGACCTCCGTCCCAATCTTCTTGACCATCTCCTCGATCTCCTCGACGGGTTTCTCGCGCACGATTGCACCCTCCCTCTGCAAGAGCGCCAGCGCACGCATGAGCCATGTCCTGCAACTCAAACCCTTCTTCCGGTTCTCCCGCCAGCTGCTCGATCCGCCTGAAGCTTCCAGGCTGGCAAACATCGCGCGGACGTCGAGCGCATTTTGCGTGTAGCCGCGCACTTTGATGAAAGCTAGGTTGAACCGGTTTTCTTGGTCGCTTTCGCTGACTGGGTCGATGATTGTGACACCGTACGCCTCAACGGGAGACGTGCGATCGCGCGCGCCCTTGATTTCCGCCCATTCGTGGCGCGTAGCAACGCCGCATTCATCAGTGAAGTACAAGCCCCAATGGAAGCCTGGAACAAGCAACTGCGTAAGACAAATGTACAGTGCCTGCGGTTCAAGAGTGAGCGCCATTGACATCATTCGAAGGGTGACGAAAAGGCAGCTGCAAGAGCACTGGCGGTTCGGAACGAGTTCAAAAAGGTATCGATCCCAAGTAGGCTTACAACTCCTTCCCGAATGTACTGACCATCGATCGAAGTCTGCATATCATAGCGAAGCAGCTGAGGGGAGAACCAATTCCCGACGCCTATCGTACTACCATCAAGAAAGATGATGCATCGATCTGCCGAACGGAATTGACATCCACTTGATCCTCTCCCTTAAACACAGAACGACTGTCTTCTGTGTAAGGTCGCAACGGAGACTACCTCTCACCTATGCGATACAACTAATTACAGATGATACATATTTCCCCACACACCCCGACCCTCTTCATCCGCAATCTGCTCGAAGTCAGCCAGCAAAAACGGCTGCCACTCCTCCCCATCGCACATTACCCTCGCAACCCTCCGCAGATCCGTGGTGTCGTTCGCCGAGAGGTGCTTATACTGGCGGAAATCGATCTCGAAGGGCGTGCCCGCGCGGCTGCGGTTTGCAGCCAACTCGCACAGGCGAACCATAGTGTCGCTGCCATGTCTGCGCTTTCCCCCGCGCAGGACGAGCTTCTTGAGGCGCGGGAACAGAGGGACAGTATGCATCGCTGTGTTTCGAGTCGGCGTCGCGGCCTCAAGTAGCGGCAATGACAGTGAATTCAGGACGACCTCCAATCGTTCGACCGCAGTCCAGAGGCCGAACCGACGGTGCCATACCTCGCATGGGCGGTCCTGGGAGATATCTAGAGCCAATACGCGGAGGGCAGTGGGATTGAGCAGGATCTGCTGCCATATCGTGTCGATGTCAGGCCGATAATAGTTTAAGGTACCGTAGGACTGCACATTGGCGCAACAAAAATAAAAGATGGGCTCTACGCTGAATGGGGGGCGATCGACTACGCGGTAGGCCTTAGGAGTGAGCGATAGGCCGTCGTCAATGATGGGTCTGGGATTCATGGTTTGCATCTGCGCGGGCGACCAACCGACGACTCCGAAAGTGTGGGAGGTTTGAGAGATGAACACGCCCTCGATCGGGGCGTCGTTACGCTGCACGACCTGTGCAAAAGGCAGAGCGGCACTGATAAATGGAAGCGTTTCCTCGTGAAAAAGTCCCAGGGCAATGAAACCGGTCCGGCGTAGAGCGGGGAGGTCAAGGTGCCTCAGAAGGTGGATGGTGTCCAGCGGCAGGTGAGACCAGACTCTAAACTCCTGTAGACTACTCAGCTCAACAAGCTTGTCGCGTGAGGTCTGCTTTGCTGGTGGAGGATCGGCGGCGTTGGTGCGAACGGGTATCACACATCTCTCAGCCGGCGGGATGACTCGGAGGGACTCCAGATTGGGGGCCGATGCTAACACAGCGAGGATGTTATCGCGACAGACGTTCCTGTAGAGTTTCAGGGAAGTTAACGAGTGCAAAAGAGGGCTGCTGGGGGACACATGAATGGGTTCGCCCAGTTCTAGAACATGTAGATTCGGAGCGTTTTGGGTAAACAGGTTCTCTGGTAGTAGAATGTCGTTGGGATCATCCCTCCTACCCGAATTTATGTTATAAAGCCCTGCGCCGCCGCGGTCCAGGGTGACCTTGAAAGATTCCAGGAGGGGAGTAGGAAACAGTGTAAACCTGTCAAGGAAAAGGGGCATGTGTCGATCGATGGCTCTGATTAGGACACTTCTCCACCGAAACGACTGCGAAATGAAGAGCTCTTGGAGGCGGGGAGGGATGTGCGAGACACACATGTCCAAGTCTAAAGGCACTTCTGCGGAACGCTGAATAAAAGCTGTGATCCAGTCCTCTGGGGCGCCTTTGCAGCGGTTAAGGCAGTCGAAATGGATAGTGTTCCATAAAAGCGGGTAACCAAGGGCAACCGTACGCCATCGACGACAGACGAAGGTTGCTTCCAACCAACGGAGAGGTCGGCGTTGGGAGGGTTTCGCGTCGCCGTCTCTATAGAGAATAATAATCCGTATGAGAATCTCGTCATGGAGCTTGGAAATGGGCGGCAGATCGCTGTGATATTTTGACACCATAAGAACTGTACCCTCAGCGTGCGGATTGTCGTCCTGCCGGGGATCCTGAGAGAGGAAGGACTGCTCTCCCGCCTCACGTAGTTGGCTGGGTGACACTCTGCTCGCGCGACCATCGACTGCCGTATCCATCGCAATGAACCTGTACGTGCAAGGATGCTTGGAAGTCAATCAGTGAGCGTTCAAATGCCGCACCCTGGCCGGATAGACGAAAAAGGCTCACTTTCACTTGATAGCACCGCGTGAGGCGCTATTGATCTTCAATAGGTGAACCTTGAACGTAGTAAATTTCGAGGCCTGGGGATTTGGACGTCGTGTTTTATCTAGGCTTAAATCAGCTGCAACTTGAATATGGTGGCGTTTATCGATTTCCCGCGCTTAATTCGAGTCAGTCCCATGGAATAAGTACCGAATTTAAGAACGTCTTCAGTAAGCATAGATACTTAACAAGCCTGTCATGCATCTATCGACGACATACACATGTTCAACTTGAAGACCCAAAACCAGTCCACTCCTCATATTTTGCACTGCCCTGCTCCGCATCACCCTTGTTTGGTTTCTTCTTAACATGCACGAGGTCCGCACTTGCCTCGGACTTTTTCACACCGACTAGGCCCTCGTGATCTAGATCCAGAAGGTAAGCATTCCATCATTTCGCCTCAGTTCTGAAGAAACGTACATTCTCCGGAGAGGATATCCTCGACAATCGGTCGGCTCCCAGAGGTGATGTACCGCGTCGACACGCCGCGCGCAACGAGTGGCTGCTTCAGCAGCTGCTTGAGCTCCGCCTTCATCGCCGCCGTCTTCGCGTTCTTCACCCTCGCCTCGCGCTTCGACGGCCCCGCGGCCTCGCCATCACTACCGACCACCTCGTGAGCCAGCGGATCCCGTCCGACAACACCGAGACGTACCTAGACTCGAAATCCGAGCCGAGCTCGAGGTCCATCGCGTCCGCCGTCGCGCGCAGCCAGTTCCGCTCATGGTTCGCCTTCTTCGCGCGGTGCTGCGCCGAGTCGATCTGCTTCGCAAGCTGCAGGCGCGGCTTCAGCTTCTCCAGTAGATAATGCTCGACCGCCATCTCCGGGATGTCGCTCTCCTCTGCCCAGCCCCATGAGAAACGATATAGCAAGAATGCGGGAAAGGGGACCTACGGCGTCCGAGGCTGCCGAGCAGCGCGCGCACGACGCGCCGCTCGTCCGGCGCGCACATCAGCATGCTGAACCCAGTGCGGCGCGCGCGCGCCGTGCGGCCGTTGCGGTGCACGTACGCGTCGGCGCTGCGCGGGATCTGGTAGTGCACGACGTGGTCGACGGAGGGGATGTCTAGACCGCGCGCGGCGATGTCCGTCGCGAGCAGGATGGCGTTTTGGTGCGACTTGAAGCTGAAGACGGGGGGTTAGACTGACGACGCGAAACTATTTATACTGACGCACCGATCTAAGTTTTTGAGCCGCTGGCGCTGTTCAAGCTGTGAGTGGAGGGGGAAGACTGGGAGGCCGAGGAGCTCGAGCACAGACAGAAGTCGCCGAATTCCATCGATTGCAGAGAGAAAGACGAGACTGCGGCCTGGATAGCGTAGGAGGAAGTAGTACAGATATATATCCTAAATTCACGCATACAGCTCAGTTACAATCCGCTTCCGTTGAATGTTTCGAATTTTGACTGACCTTGTCACCCGAGAGGCAGTCGATTCTGCTTTCTTGTAATGTCGAAACGACACCACCCGCTGGGCTCAGATCCACCACTTGCGGCTCAGGATCGCGGAAGTCAAGCCGCAAAAGCAGATCATCTGTCGGGACATTGGTGTGACTAAACATGAACCGAGATGAATATGCTTGAACCTACCGAGAGTCGAGGCTGGCTTTTCGCCTTTCCTCATAATGCGAGGCTTATGCCTCTTTTTTAAATTTCGCTGAAGGTCCTTGCTCAACGTCGCAGAGAACACGAACGTCTGCATGCCGTCGCTAGGTAAGGCATTTTCCTCCTCGACGTCAGATGCTTCACCGTCATCAGATGCAGACTGATCGGCGTGAAAATCGGAATCTGTGGCATCTTGCCTGTGAGACGCATATCAGCTTGAGGTGGGATACACTTGAGGAAAGAAAAGGGGGCGCACTGGAACTGTCGCTGCGTGAGCCGCAAGATATTGTCCAGCTCCGCAAAATGACCTGTCTCGATCATGCGATCCGCCTCGTCCAGGACCAGGAACTTAAGAGCTTTCATGTCTTTCGCAAGCTCGTCGTCCTATCCACGACAGACATCAGTACGCATACAACCATGCAAGCACCCAACTTACCTCCTCCAGGATATCCCAGAGTCGCCCAGGCGTCGCAACAAGCACATCCACACCGCGGTCCAGAATGCGCTTCTGCTTCTGTGCAGACATACCACCAACAATCGCCGCCACGCTCACGAGCGGCGGCGGCTTCGGTCCGCCCGCCTGCTCTTTGTCTTTGCCCTTCCCCTTCCCCTTCGTCTGCTTCCCCTTGCCTTTGCCCTTCCCACCCTGCAACACCGCCGCCTCTGGCTCCTCGCGCTTCACACCCGGCTCCGCAACCTCATACACATTCAGACACGCATTCAGATGCGTCGAGACCTGCAGCGCGAGCTCGCGCGTCGGCGCCAACACGAGCGCACGCAGCGCGCGGCGCGTGTGCCGCTGCGGGGGGTCTGCCGCCGCTGCGCCTAGCAGGGCGTGCAGCAGCGGCAGGCCGTAGGCGAGCGTCTTGCCGGAGCCTGTCTCGGCGACGCCGATGATGTCGCGGCCGGCGAGCGCGGGCGGGAGGGCCTGTACCTGGATGGGCGTGGGCGCGGTGAATTTTTGGGCGTACAGGGCGCGTTGGAGGCGGGGGAGCAGGGAGAAGGGTGCCCATTCGGGGAGGAGGGACGCTGGAGGGGGTGAGAGATGGGCGGGTGGGTTATGTATGTATGCGACGTACGATCGAAAGAGTCCTCTGCGTGGGGTTGTGGTATGGGAGGTGCGGGTGTCGGGTTTTTGGACGGTTCGCCTGCTGTCTCTGCGGATGCGGAGGACGCGGCGCCGTCTTGCATCTCAACATCTGGCTCATCTTCTCCGGACTGAGATGCGCCGTGCGTCTCGCCGTCGTCAATGACCTGCAGAGATGAGACTACGTGAAAACCCGACCATGATCACCGCTCACATTGAACCGCGCAACGCGCCCCGCCTCAGTCTCCTCGTACACAACTTCCACATTATCCACCTCCTCAAGCTCGAAGATCCCTTCGTCTATGTCGAGGCCCGCTTCATGCGCGTGAGACACGGTCTTCCAGGGCAAGTCACCCGCAGTGCGATGTTGCGCTTTCGCCTTCTTCCTTGAAGCCAAGGCGACCGGGCCCTGCTTCTTGCGCTTCAGCAATTTTTTGGGCACCGAGTTCGCCGCAACCATGGCGACTTTACGTGCCTACAGAGCGCTGGTGAGTGACAACCGAAGGGAGGCGAGCACTTGCAGTGCAAGTGAAACCGAAGGAACTGTGAAATGAAATGAGAGCCTTATTTTGCCGGGCGCTTCATGGGCGCTTGTCACGCGGTCCGCCGCTCGCCGCCGTGCACTTGCTTGCCGGACGCGCCTCTGGTTCTGATCCTCCCGACTCTATTGTCTCTCTGAAACATGTTGCTCACTGCGCACTCCAGCCGAGGTCTTGACGGGGGAGAATATGCGTCGCGTGCGGGAGCCGAGCCTTCTGTCGCAGTGGCCAAGTCACTAGGCCCTAGTCGGCTGAATTGGAAGCGCAGCCCAGGGTACATTGCACTTATGGCCGCGGGACTGCCCCTCTAGGACTTCGCAACACCCCTCGTATCTCTGCCCTGCTCGCCATGTCAAACAGCGTCGGATTACCCCTAAGAATGACCCTGAAAGACCGCCTCGCATTCGAGACAGATGCGGCAGCCCTATGGGATACGGAGGTACGCCTACGAGCTCGCAGTAATCCTCACTTTGAAACAAACCACTCGATGCAGGCGTTACAGACAGAACCCCTTGCCCAGCACCAGCGCCGCCTCTTCTTCCACCAGCTCGCCCACGCGCTCCTCAACGGCCGCCCCCACCGCGCGCCCCTCCCCACCGAGCTCGTCCGCATCATCCTGCGCCTCGCCGGCTGCATGCTCCCCTCCGCGCCCTACACCCTCACGACCGAGCCCGCGCCCGACTACACCTGCGGCGGGCCGCTCGACTTCAGCAGCGACGCCGACCCCACGCGCGCCGCCGACGTCGTCCTGCGCACGCCTCCGCTCAGTGCCGCCTTCCTCGCGCGCACGGCGCAGCTTCGCATCGCTGCGACCGAGCGCGTGTGCCTCTGGCCCGAAGCGAAGGCGTCCGCGTGCGCCGTGCACAACTTCTACTTCAGCGTGTTGCTCGCGGACGGGCCCGCGTGCGCACTGCCGCGCTCTGAGGACGGGCGCGCGCTGGAGTGGCAGTGCTGCGTGTCGGTGGGGCCGGTGAAGGGGAGCGCGGCGCGGGTGGTGCAGTTTGAGGCGGGACATGCGTTATGGGGACATGCGAGGGCGGGGGATGTGATCGTGGTGAAGGCGGGCCCGTCCGTGTTTGGGTGGCGGAACGATATTGCGAAGGCGGAGCTCTCTGTGTGGGAGTTCTTTGATCCAACGGAAGATATGGATGGTCCTTGAGCATTGGATGAGCTTGTATTTTCGTTCACGAATTATTTACCGAGTTAGAGGAGCTAATCACTTTACGGGCGATAAGTAGTACTGCTCGACAGAGCACCACACGGCCAACTAAAAACATGCGTGCCTCGAGATTTCGAAACGCACAAGCTGTACCATAACCAGGTGTGAAGCTGTGGTTGGCCCACACGGAAATGCGCATTCTGCGGAAGGAACGATTTCGAAGAAACGAAGAGGATCGCAAGTTGTCCGTCGACTTGTCGCCGAAGCGCGATGTAGACACCGGACCGGGACCGCGTCAAAAATTAGCGCCGACCAAGGACCGACCGACTTTTCTTCAGGACCATCGTCAACGCAAGCCGCGGCCATCCAGGCATCGATAGCCTTGCTCCGTACCACCACCATCCCCAAGCCTTTCCCACTTCCAAGATGCTTTGCTAACCCTCCCTCGCGGGAGACATCCAGCCGAATTCATATCACATCGACACCGTACCATAGAGCCATAGACGCAGAACTCTAGAGGACTACAGCCATAGAATCCTAGACTTACAGAAAGACACCTGCAAATGACAATCACCCATCCTCCCACTCCTTCCCCCACTGTCCTTCCCCCCTCCTCCTACCTCCCCCCAATCAAATCCCTCGCGTCCCAACCCCTCCCCGCGCTCCTCGACGCACTGCACTACCTCCGCACGCTCTACGCCCCCACCGTCCGCGGCTTCCCGCGCCCCATCCCCGCCCTCAACACCGACCCCTTCGAGCGCGCCCACGCCATCCGGTGGCTCACCGCGCTCGTGCGCGCCGCCGCCGCCGACCCCGCCCTCGAAGACATCACGTGCGCCGCCGCCGCGCTCCTCGCGCTCTGCGCAGGCCCCGCGTCCGCCGGCACGCTCACGCGCACCTTCGTCTTCCCCACGCCCGGCGCAGGCGCGGAGCTCAGCGTGCAGCTCACCGATGCGCCCCTCGAGAACGGCGACTTTGGCTCCGTCGGCGCGCAGACCTGGGGCGGCGCCTGCGTCCTCGCGGACCGCCTCGCGCGTGCCCCCGCGCGCTTCCTCCCGCCCCCTCCTTCCCTGCCTGGAACTGGAATCGAATCGAAGGCGGCCCCGCTGCGCGCGCTCGAGCTCGGCGCAGGCACCGGCCTCGTAAGCCTCGCGCTCGGAAAGCTCCTCCAGCACCGCGCGCAGTCCGCCACAGTCCTCGCAACAGACGTGCACCCCTCGGTCCTCTCCAACCTCCGCGCCAACATCGCCGCCAACTTTCCCCCTCCCTCCGCCGAGTCCCCCGTGTCCGTGAGCGCCGCCGTCCTCGACTGGGCGCACCCCGCCGCGCTCGCCGCAGACCCGTTCGACCTCGTCCTCGGCGCCGACATCGTCTACGAGCCCGTCCACGCCACTTGGATCCGCGCCGTCCTCGCGCAGCACCTCCGTCGGGCGCCCGGCGCGCGCTTCCACCTCGTCGTGCCCCTGCGCCCGACGCATCTCGCCGAGGCGCGCTCGGTCGAGGAGGTCTTCCCCGTCGCTGGCGCCGCGTCCGAGCCGGAACTCTGCATCACGTCGAGGGAGGTGGTGGAGTGCGATGGGGAGGGGGAGGGGGAGACGAGGTACTACTATTATGTTATCGAATGGGTATAGGTGTATTTTGGGTCTTTGGGTACATTGTGGGTACATCGCCGTGCTATGAGGTCGTGTATACGTATTTTGGGTATTTTAGTTGCTGTATGACGAATGAAGAGTCCGAAAATGCTAGTGCGAAATGCGAAGTGCGATAAGAAAGATGCAGATATCAACAATGCAATGCGAATGAGATATGCAACGGTATGCGGTTTTGTTCTGTTTCGGGTCCATGTTTTGATACGAAGCTATTATGATGACGAAATTATCACCTTGAGTTGCCATACAACTTCACTTCCACCCGCTTCCTGCATGAATAGGCGACAGCTCGAGCTCCTCGAGTGGGGCGAGATACATCGGCCCCGCGAATCCCGGTCCTGAAGGAGCACCATGGGACTCTCGACTAGGATAGCCAAACCTAGGCTCCGCCAGGCCAAAGGGCGCCTGATACAGCGCCGGCACAGTAGGAGTGAAGAGCGCAGATCCAGCATGCGGGAGAGCCTGAACGGGCTGTTGACGATAGTAATGCATAGCCTGGACCAAATCCTCAGTTAGCATATTCAAGCCAACGCCCGAACTTGCAACTGACCGGATTGCCTTGCTGCACCCTAGAGGAGACATTTTGGGCGGGAAAGCCTCGCCCATCCTGCACTTCCTTCTCACCGCTGCCCACACGATCGTCGCTCGTGACATTGACCCCCGCTGCCTCGCACCGCTCGTGCCACTTCGAATGTAACGTCAGCCCATTCGGCATACCGAACATGCGCGGGCATTTCGGGCATTGGTACCTGCGTCCGCCCGTGTTACTGTTGCTTTTTGTGCGTCGTGCGGAGCGCGGCTGCGGCTGAGAGTGAGGCTGAAGCTGCGGCGGGTGTGCGGCGGGGGCGGGACCTTGAACTGACCACAGCGAGTGGGCTGGTATGTACCGAGGATCGTACTGCGCGGCGACTTGTGAGGTACCGTGCATCGGTGCTGGCTGCTGGCATTGCTGAGGCTGCAAAATTCCAGCCTGATACGTCTGTGTAGCATGCCCCTGCACCCCGAAGAAGAACTGCCTGGGCGCGGACGGCGTTTGCATTCCGATACCAATACTCCCGCCATCCACGTCCATACGTTCATCCGGGCCCGTCATCGCCTTGGGTTTCAGCGCTCGCTGGGGTCGCTCCGCGCCGACATCCACCCGGAACTCATGCGCATACATTTCCTCGGGGCCCGTCGCGGGGAAGGGCACCTCGAGCTTGCGGCGCTTCGCGTCCCCCTCACAGGCCAGCGGCGCGACATCGGGGAGTGGCGCCAGCCGTTGGAGCGGGGCATCTGGAACACGAGGCGCAAACGGGTCCGCGCGGAAGACACTGAGCATTTCGCGCGGGACGCCGGCGGGCCAGACAAGGCGCGGGTTGAGGCCCGTGAGGTCTATGTCTGATGAGAGTGCGAGCGCTCTGGCCGAAGACGAAGGGCGGAGAGGCGCGGAACGATCTTCGTATTGAAAGACGAAGGGCCGCGTCTGGAACTCGAAGGGCTGCTCGCTCCGCGCGGTTTTGGCGTCATAAGGTGCGGGGAGCGCCGAGGCGGCCGCCTCGCTGGACATGAGCTGCAGGTCGCTCAGACAGAAGGGCCGCATGGGCGAAGGAGACAGCGGCGTGTGAGAAACACTGTCATCGACCAATGAGTCTGGAGACATGGCTGAGGATCGGCTCCAGAGCAACGACGGGCAAATGCTAGCAGACGAGAGCGGAGACGGCGTGGGCGCTATGGAGAACGAGGAGGACGAGCGGCGGGTCATGGGGATGAGGATGTTCTGCAGACTGGTGCGTGAGGCAGGTGAATTGACAGCCATGGTGTATTCAACGGCGCTTTACGGGATGACGGCTACTATTGAGGTATTGATCGGCTGCCTCTGACAAGTTGTTAGATAAATGGAATTGGATAAGAATGACGAAGCCTCACTTCTCTGTCTTGCGAATCTGCTTGGGTCCTGTATGCCGGATATATGCGCCAAAATATGGGAAAATCTAGTGAGGGGTCTAAGCGACTTGAATCAAAGATTGATTGAGATACACTTACGTTATGGGTGAAGGAAGCCAACGAGCTCTGGAGAAACATCCACACTCATGAGCGACCAGGTATTGCGAGAAGGAGAGGACATTGGATTCAGAGCTACTCACATTGGAAATTCGGACTATATGCGTTGAAAGATGAACTGGGGGCCTATATGACGATTAGGAGGGTCGGACAACTTGCGTAGATGCTTATCTTCCACCTGAGTTTGATCTAGGACAGCGATCTCTGCGCGGGCGTCCTATAACGGATAGTTGACCGACCGCTGTGCAGAAAACGTAACAAAATGACGTCAGTTCGTTACACTCAAGAGCAGCACATGAAAATCCCACCTTTTATGATACCCGCCGAGAGGACTGCAGGCGTCGGCCTTGAAGCCAATAACGATAAAAGGCAAGGCAAAGACGAAAGCAACAAATGTGGATGCAAATAAAGGCAATGGCAGAGAGTGTAAGTCGAAAGCAAGCAATATGTGATTGATATATATTTCTGGAAGAAAAGGCGTCAACAAAGTCGGCTCCAGAGCATATTCACGGACAATTCGCACCTATGATGATGTTGATGAACGAAAGCAAGCGAGATGGATGTATGTGGCCTCCACCAAGTGGGTACTGACGACGCACGGACCACAGGACGTTATATACTGCTCACGTGCTCGGACGAGGGACGGCAGACAAATAGCAAGAGATCTAGAAGAAAGGAGGGATGTGAAAGGACTAGTCCCGCCATCGAGAGAGGCGGGACCGGAAAACGCGCGACGTTCGACGGCGGGCTTCGATGCTGACGCCAAATACCCCCATGGGAGCTCGGGACGACCGAGCTGTCCGTCCCCCGGTCTACACCGCCGAGGTCATGCGCCAGGGAGCCCCAGATGGCCGAGTGTTTCGTCGCGACAAGAGACGTGCGCAAGGCACACCGACTTCTATCCGCGCTGCATCTTGGAGGATCCAGGATGCTTCGCAAAATTAAAGTCGCCGATGCATGATCGCCCCGCAACATTCGGAAGATGAGGGCGACGTGCAACTGTCACACGCGGAGCCTCGGAGCCAGCGCGGAGAGCCTTAGAGAGCCTTCGGCCGTGAATTCGTGGTGGGATTCCCGCCGGGACCCAGTCGCCCGTCCCAAAGAAGCTTTATTGACTTCCGCAGACGCGAAGCTGCGAATTGCATTTGCGACAAATTTGCGAAATCTTGAACTTGGTAGCCATGAGGCGATCGTCGCAGATCAAATCTTTGGGGATCGACAAGTACTCACCGGGAGTAGCACTGCTGCAATGTTTAGTACAGAATGGCTGAGACTGACACGTCGTAGTAGCACGATGCTCGCGCCATAGTTCAGGTGCGGTGACAACTGAATGCCTGTTAGAAAAACGTCAGAGACAGATCAGAACAGAGTAAGGGCATCGCGCACCACATATCCCAGTCGCAGGACGTACCACGTGCGCGCAGTGACTTTGACATCCGTGGCATCCCGCAAACAAATGACAAGCCAATCGCGCCGAAGACCCGGGACTTTGTCCGACCACCAACTTGTAATACGCCACGAAGGAAGAAGAGAAGCCGCCCGTGTGGCACCTGATCTCCAACGACCCATCCAGTTTCTCTTCCCGCGATTCTGATCTGATCCATGGCGGGTGTACGCTATCTCCGTAGATGTAGCTTGGCTGGCAGCTAGGGATTTGCATGGGCGGCAGCTGTCGAGTGTTATAATGCGATTGTCGCGGCGCGAGAAATGAAAGTGTTCGCTTTCGGGGTCTAGTCAGATAGCCACTAGATACATCGACGTTAGCACGACTTCAAGATGCAAGATACTAAGCCACACCATCGAGCATCGCGACATGCCATTCAGCACTTGGAGTCGGACCGGCCATGGAGAACGCGATATCTGGAAAGAAGGAATCTGTTGAGATGCGTGCTGTTTCAATTTGACTGACGTGACACGGTCCAAGGCTTCTCAGTATGATGTGAGCAGTCAAGCTCAAGCTCAAGTTCTGTGACGCCGGTGGCGGGACGAGCAGATTAGTAGATCGCTTGAATGAAGGGTCCCCAAGATCGTGTACGAAGTAACCTCAGAAAGGAACAGCATTGATGGGACACGTTCTAGCAATGCCCGTCCAGCGCGATTTTGACCAGCGAAAGCATCAAGTGGAGAGCGCTAGGGATATAGTTCAGAAGCATTAGGTGCGTCGCTCCCTAGCCAGCGATTGCTGTGGTAGTGTGGCGAAGTACTTCTTGGAGACCATGACATGCCATTATGTCAAACACTCTGTCGACTTAGAGGGTGGATATACTTGAAGCAGAAGCAGAGCGAAATTCCAGAAGGCTAGTTCTGAAACATGGATCATGGCAAACGACAGCGGCATCAATAGCCAGATCGATATCTGTTCTCGGATTCATTCTTATTTTCCAGTTCTGAGTTCACGCCTAAGAGGGCAGCGACTGCCAGGAGCAACGACCTGCATATGCAAGAGCAGTGTGAGGACGTTTGTATCAACGAAAGGCCAGAAGCGCGGGGCGACGACTCACAGGACACAGGGACACAGTGCGAGCCTCATGGTGCATGGCATCTAGCACGCGAGCGGCGAACGGATCTGCGCATGCCGAAGACCACCTGGAATACGCTTCTTACAATTAGACTGGCAGCGGGAAGGATCGTCTGGCCGTAAGATGTTCTTGTTATAATTATGCGACGCCAATCCAGACTGCAGCTCCCGTCTGTTTCGGCGGTGCACAGCAAGCAGAGTACGTCGCCCTTGTCGCAGTGGTAGTTCTGAAGGCCGGAGAGACAGTGAGAGACGTCGAAAACGAAAGACGACGACCGCCAAGCAAGTCGGAGACAGTTCGGCGGTTGCCGTCGGAAGGAAGGAGTCTAACGAATACGACGGTTGCCTCTTCCGAAGAGCGGGATCAATTCTTCACTGCAAGTTCAAGCCGACGGCGTCGACAACTTGCAATCGTGGTGCGTTCGTTGGTCATCATATTTCAGTAGAAGAACAGGCCTGTGCACTGAACGTTTACACCGCCCACGGAAGACCGCGAGGCTTGAGCCTTGCACGTCTAAGCAGTGCGCGATGCGCGCTTGCTTCGCATTGATCTCGAACGAAAGTACGTACCACTGCAATGGCATTACTTATAGTACAAGACAGCATATCATAGGCTCGTATAACGCTTTCAGCCAAACCCTGCTATCGCTGTCATAATGCAACCGTATGCGCCCACGTCTTCTCCAGACTACCAGACACGTCAATGCGCTCGCGATGCTCGGACACTCTCTCCGTCAACGTACGAGCCGACGCTCGCCACGACTTCATCTGTTTCATCTCTCCGAACGGCAGACTCGGGATAACATGTCAGCTACCGCCACAGCTGCCCCAGCGCCGTCTTGAATCTGCATCTCTGATCCGCTCTCTCTTGTTCCTTTTACTGCTCGGTCTCCAGCTGGCGCTCCACCGACGCCAGCCCTAGCCAAAATGTGTTCTCTAGCGCTGTAGTTCGGCCCTCTTGCGTGACGCGGAGATGCTACTCCTCCAGCCGCGCCTGCATGGCACGGAAGGCTGTGTTCGTCTGCGCTTCCGTGATCGCAAGCCCCCCTGCGTATGGATCGTCTGTGGTGCTACGTCCCGTTTCGTGGCCTTCATAAGCCCCTTGAGGTGGGGCGTCGTTACTGCACTCTCCGGGTGTGGAGGCCGAGGCTGGGAGCGCTAAGGCAGAGGTGAACGCCGTCGTGGCCGTGGCTCAGAACGGTGAAGGTCAGCTGGGTTGACTGCTTTTATAACGTGGTATCGCGCTTTGATTTCCTTTCTCGTCATAGGAGCTCTTCAATGAAAACACTAGATCATGGCCCGCCTGCCGGAAAAGAGCCGACCAGATCTGAAATCATGGCAAGCGCGCTTGGCAACGAGGACGGTACGCTTTGGTTTTGCTGCCTCGCGGTTTTTCTGTGGCCGTCGTCGCGCTTGATGATCGTGGCATGCTCGGCTCTGGCCTGTTTGTTGTTCTTGCTGCGCAGCCGCAGCTTGCGAGAAGTATATATACACCCGCAGAAGCTCTGGCTATGGACATCACCCATCCCCCATAAAAATCGCTTCCACCTGGTTAGGAGGCCGTCCGCAGGAGCTCAGCGTTCACCAGAGAATGCGCCAGTGGGTCCTCCACCGAGCCCATGCTTGCTCACGGGCATGCACCACTGTTTTTAACTTCCTCCACAGCTCTCCACCAGATGTCTCTTCTCGGCTGGTTACTAACGCTATTGAGTCGCAGCTACTTTAGATTTGCTTGGGGCTTGAGCGTGCCTGCCTCCGCCATATAAAGCGCTTGACTCTTGGTTTGCTTTCTACGCTCAAGTCAAGCTCAACGGTCAGTTTCCCCTTCCCCGCAGATGTTCAAATTATGTTCTTCCTTAGGCCCGGGAAGTCTCAGACGTTTTCCCGAGCTGACGGCAACAAAAGTCCTAATAGACTCCAGAGGCCTCTCTACGCTATGCCTTACCGACGTGCGACACGCGCAGCAGTCCGAGCTTCACAATATCGTCGAAAGGTAGGCTGGGCGTAGATTGCATAAGAAGCAAAATTTGTCTGCACTGAGATATTGCTTCGATTTTATTGCCCAGAGCTTGAGCAGTCTGATATCGAGCGGATCTGGGTAGAAGAGGACAAAAATCTGGATCATTCTCAGTGGAAGGGGTTTATGTCGAACTTACAGTCGGAGTGGTCGGGCTTTGTGGCATATGTGAGTCCTCTCGATTGAACAGTAACATCTCTGATGACATTTGAAGGCCAGTATTTTGCTTGCCGCAAACGTCGCATTTCTAGCCATTCCCGGATACAACTTCAGCATCCAAGTCTCCGGCTCAAGTCACAAGTGACTTGTCGGTCGCTTTCAGCCTTGGGAGTATAATCCTAGGGTTGTTACTGATGCGGAGCTATCGCGGGAAAGACGATGCACTAGCGGGCGCGGCGGTACGTAAATCGTACAGCTACGTTGAGTACGGCCACTAATTCTGTCAAAGTCCGTGTTCATGTATAGTCGGAGTCGAAGTGTAGTTGGATTCGAGCCTATGGTAATCATTCATATTTTCCCTTTTGCAAAGCTTATGTGGGCGTGAGTATCAATAGCCCCTCCTGTGCTGAAGACGTGTCGTGCTAACATTACACGGTGGCATGGCAGGATGATAACATTCTTGGTCGCATTCCTGCTATTTTACTTCCAGGACACAGGCCTTTCGACACGAATACCAGTTGGCGCGGTCTCCATCGTCATCCTGTGTTCGGTGGTGTGGTGCGTCCTGGCGGAGCGAAGGACACATCCCGCGTTCGTCTCAAGGCACCATGGGGACAGTCCCCAGATACCGGGTGGCTCTGTATGGCTTGACGCTGGAAATATTACGGCGCTTGGATGAGAGCCGGGCAAGAGTGTTCGCGTTTTGCGGCAGACCCCGAGGCGGACTAGATCCCGTAGAAACGGTCTGACTCACCTGAATGACGTTGGAGGTCACTTCTTTTACAACAGTGTTATCGTTGCGCAGCATCGCCGAGTGTTGTCTTTCGAGTGGGAGTTGCAGGGCAATCTTATCATGGCACGTTTTCTCCTGCTTCTGCTCGCTCGTTACTATAGCCTAGTATAGGCTGCCTGAATTTTGAATTTATATTTTGTCGACTTCATGTTCCTATCTCTCGGCCGTCGTTGTCGCTACCGGGATGTTGATGCATCGGTGTATTGAGCCTTCAAGCTTCAAGCTGAGATTGTTCCTCTCCGTAGCCTTGAACTTCGAGTCGCTCCTAGGGTATGCGTGAGCATGCGCAAGGACGACACTGCAGACACAACGACAAACATGGCCTGCGTAATGTCTGCGGCCAGATACAGTGCAGGAGATCTGCATTTTCGCATGAGCCAAAGATTCGCCCTGGGAGCACACGCCTCATCGGGGATCGTTGGCCGCGTGAGGCCCAGAACAGCTGAGAAGACGTGATATGACATGGTGAGAAAGAGAGAACTACGGAACTCGACGTCGAACAATACGTTCCACTCCATGGAGACAGCACTGAAGACGGCCACATATGTTCCATAGCAGACTTGAACGAAGAGCTTGAGCGACAGGGCTGTGATCCGAGGATCTTAATCAGATCCTGTCACAGGCATTTAGCGCTTTCTTAGCGCCAGCTCGAGCCTCGAGGACGCTGATCTTCCCCGCAACGCCGCGTAAGTGGCGCAAAACTTCGTCAATTTGCAAATACGAAGCCGTGGTCCGCGACATGTCCTGCAAAAAAGCTCAAGTCCATTACAGTCATAGATCTATAATTGGTATGCTGCCTAGAAGTCATGCTGATTTCCGGGCCCATTCGTCCAATAATAACTCGCCAAACAGCGCATCACCGAGGTAAGTACCACGGCGGTCGTGAAGCGAAAAGATCAGGTTCAGGCTCGCACATTGACGATCGCCAAGCTCAACTCGAACGTGAGGGAAGATGACACTCTGCAGGATGCACCGACGGACCAGGTGACCGTGCTCAACGTGGCCAGAAGTCGCAGAAATTCATCAATTTCATGAGGCCACCTGAGGCCATCAGCGGGAACAGGCACCCTTGCCCCGATGTTCCGACTCCGAGATGGTGATACTCAGCAGTTCCGACTCAAAATCCCCGTATCCGGCTTGTCTCCCAACCACCCTCTCGTTCGTGGCCTGTCTTGCTGGTCCCGAGAGTTGCTCCTGCGACTCCCTCTCGCTCATTTAGCACCCACACTCGTTTATACCCGCCATGCTACTGTCTAGTCTGCTTGCTTTCGTTCCTGCCGTCTTTGCTGCCTCGGCTGATGACTGGCGAGGCCGCTCTATATACCAGTGCGCCATTTTTTCTTGAAGTTCTCGTGTATCTGACTTCGAACGGCTTTAGAATAATCACGGACCGATATGCTTTACCAGCTGGTGCTGACCCCGACGCATGCGACGCCTCCCAGCGAACATGGTGCGGGGGAACATGGAACACGGTTCGCGAGAACCTCGACTACATTCAGGATGCTGGTTTCACCGCAAGTGAGCTATCCTGAAACACCTGATTCCATTCCTCTGATACTGATACGACATTTTGCAGTTTGGATCAGCCCGGTTTCCCAAAACTACGAGGGTCCCACGACACCATACGGTGATGCCTACCATGGTTACTGGATCGCAGATGCGAGCCAGCTGAACGCGCGGTTTGGAACTGGGGACGACCTCAAAGAATTGTCCGCGGAAGTGCACCGTCGCGGAATGTAAGTATCAATTTTTGGGCTTGTCGCACGTCTTCTGACTCCAGCCAATCTAGGTATCTTATGGTGGATATCGTGGCGAACAATGTCATGGCCACCTCGACCACACCTGATCTCTCGACGTTCATGTTTAAGGAACAGGTGTGTCTCCCTTTCGCGTCCATCTTTCATTCGCGGATGCTGATGCTTTGACCAGTCACAATATCATCCGTACTGCGCCATTGATTGGGCCAACAACACCAGTGTCCAGAACTGCTGGCTTGGTGACACGGTCGTTCCCCTTCCTGATGTCAACACGCAAGATCCGGGCGTGCAAGCCGCGTATGGCACATGGATCCAAAATCTCGTGCAGGAATACAGCATCGACGGTCTTCGTATTGACGGTACGTCCTTCTGCCGTTGAATTTCTCCTCGCTGACTCATCGTATCATTTAAAGCCGCCAAGTAAATGCATTTCGCCCAAATTCATTTTCGATCTTTCATATATTCTCTGTATTCTAGACACGTCAGTGCCGATTTCTGGCCTGGCTTCTGTGGGAAGGCGGGCGTGTTCTGCATGGGCGAGGTGTTCGGCGACGACATTGCGTGAGTAGCTTCTATGCCTTGACAAGTCGAATTTACCTATCCGGAACCCAGCACGGCGTCACAGTACCAGGACGTCATGGACTCAATCCTCAACTACCCGATGTACGACGCCCTCGTCCAAGCTTTCTCAATTCCCGGACCTCGGAATGTGTCTGCCGTGACGACAGTGCTACAGGACATCCAGCAGAACATGAAGGTGGGTTGCACTGTACCTTTCTACGAAATGAATATCTAACGCAGTTGTACGGCTGTAGGACCCGACGGTGATGGGCAATTTCCTTGAGAATCAGGACGTGCCGCGCTGGCACAATATCTCTGTCGATCAGCAGAGCCTCTAGTACGTACTCCCTGCACCGCTAGGTGGATGTAAAACTGACCGCATCGGCAGTAACGCCATGGTCTTCACGTTCATGTCTGACGGGTAAATTGTCTTGTCCTCTTGCTTTTCCGGCTTGGTGCTTACCCATTTCCTCTAGTATCCCGATCATGTATTACGGCCAGGAGCAAGGGCTGAGCGGCGCTGCCGACCCCGTGAGTCCCGAGACTCTTCGTTCATATCTACGTGACTGAGCCTCATGGCCTATGTCCAGTACAACCGTGGGCCCCTCTGGCCGAGTGCATATGCGCAGACTACGGCATACAACATGACCAAGTCACTCAATCAAGTGCGGTCGTCTTCTCATTCTACAGTCCTCCCAGGTAATAACCATGGAGTTGATTGCAGCTGCGCAACTACCTCGTGGGCAAGACGGACTGGGCGAAGAGCCGAACGCAGGTCTTGAACATTGAGACCGACGGTCTCGCGATCATGAAAGGTGACGTCATCACCATCCTGACGAACATCGGTTCTCCGGTATGACCTTCCACCGCTGCGAGGTTTGTTCATCGTCTGACACGCATTATAGCCGCAGAACCTCAGCGTCGTCGCATACACCCCTTGGGATAGCAGCTTCTCCTCCACCGAGTACGCATCTCCAGTAGCCATCAAAGCCCGCGCCTGCTAACACATTCTACAGCATCTTCACATGCAAGCAGTACGCCGTCGGCAGCAAAGGGACCCTGGAGGTCGAATATACCCTCGGCGGCGTGCCTGTCGTGCTCGTGCCGAACGACATCGTCAAAGGCGCCGGGTTCTGCCAGTGGGCGTCGCACATCCAGGCAGAGGTGCCCGTGGGCAACGGCGCACTTTCCATGGTGCCACGGGCCGTCACACTTGTGCTTTCCGCTGTCCTTGGCTTTTTCATGCTTGTTTAGGACGAATTGTTGTGTTTTCGGGTTGGTGAAGTTTGGATTTTGCCTTGTTGTGTGTCTTGTGTGGGATGAAGGCAGGCTGATGTCCTTCATGTTGCGTGTGTAAGATTTGAGTATGGCAAAATGACATAACTTGCTTCGGAATTGGGCGACAAATCGCGATCGTCGCGGATGGTGGACAAGCCGTCTGCCTCGGATATGTCGGCAGTTGGACATACATTATCATAGGTGAGTACTAATATCTAACTAGCCTCTTATACAGATCATACAGAAGATAGTCGTTCTGAGAATCACTGCTTTAATAACCACATACTCCACGCAATAAGCACCACCGGCAACACCGACACCATCTCCCCCAGCCCCGCATACTCAGGCGCGATGCGCACCCGCACGAACGCGCCGCCCGCCAGCAACACCGCAAACACGTTGTACACCAGCGCCCACGCGAAGTTCAGCCACACGCGTCGCACGGCGCCCTGCGACACGCGCAACAGCACACGCAGAGCGCGCGCAAGGTCCGCTGCGTCCGAGTCGAGCACGACCACGTCCGCGGCGCTCAGCGCGATGTCCGTCCCGCCGCTCAGCGACACGCCGACGTCCGCCTGCGCGAGCGCGAGGCCGTCGTTCGTCCCGTCGCCCACGAAGAGCACAGCCGTACGCGTGCGGCTGCCCTGCAGCGCACGCACGCGTGCGAGCTTGTCCTGCGGCGTGCAGCGCCCGAGGGCACGGTCGGGCGCGATGGCGAGCTCGGCGGCGAGCGCGCTGACGACGGGCTGCTCGTCGCCGCTGACGATGTAGACGTCCACGTCGTGCTGCTTGAGCAGCTGGATGGCGTCGCGCGCGCTCGGCCGGATCGTGTCTGTCAGCCCGAAGACGGCGAGCAGGTCTGTGTTTGCGGGGTTGTGGATAGAGGTTGTCGTGACGGCGAAGAGAGTCATAGCTTCGCCGTTTGTACCTTGGAGGGACTGAACAGAAGGGTGGGAACTCAGGTTGAGCCAGGCGATGTTGCCTCCTTGTAGAAGACGATGGCCGTCCCGCGCTTGGAGCCCACTGCCTGCGATGGACTTCACGTCCGTTAGATGGCTTTCCTTGATACTTGGGTAAGCTTCGCGGATATGCTTGGCGACGGCTTCAGAGACGGGATGGCGGCTGCTGGAAACGAGACCGAGTACACGTCCCAGCGAGTCTTCGCGGGCAATGCAGGACCTGCCGACGGACAGCGTCCCAGTGGTGAGCGTACCTGTCTTGTCGAACACGGCAACATTGATGTTCTTTGCGTATTGGACGGCTTGCACAGACTGGATTGCAGGTTGCATGTCAGGTCTCTGCCGCGCTGGGAGGCACGATTACGCACCTTAAACAGAATGCCCTGCTTCGCGGCGACCGCTGCCGAAATCACGACCACCATGGGTACGCACAGCACTAGCGCGCAAGGGCAGGACACCACCAAGACCGCAACAGCGTATCTCAGCGCGCCCACGGCCGCATCGCTCCCGCCCTGCCGCTTCGCGATCATGCCAACAACCAACCAGATTACGAACGTCACCACCGCGAGCGCGAGGATGACTGGTGCCAGGTAGGACGCCGCGCGGTCGGCGAGATCCTGCACGGGCAAACGTGCCTCCTGTACCTGCAGCATGAGCCGCCCTATGTCCGCGAGCGTACTGTCGGCAGGGAGACGCGCGACGCGCATGTCGAGCACGCCGGAGAGGTTCAGCGTGCCTGCGGTCAGCGCAGCTCCGGGCGCCTTCTCGACGGGCATGCTTTCGCCTGTAAGGGACGCCTCGTCGACCTGGCTCGTCCCGTGGACGACGAGGCCGTCGGTGGGCACAAGACTATCAGGAAGGACGCGCAGGATGTCGTTGAGATGTACGAGTTCGGAAGGGATCGTCGTCGTGGTTGACGAGCTGCCTTCGTACCGGAGAAGCTCCACTGTGTCAGCCTGCATGGCGCGTATGCCGTCCAGAGCCTGCGTGGCCCTGCGCCTGGCAAACGCAGAGATCAATCGGCCAAGCATGATCAGAGTGATGAGCATCGCTGGAGTCTCAAAGAAGGGAGCCTCGAAGCCGGTGCGACCTGCAGCTCTCAAGAAGAACGCGACGACAGAAAACATATAGGCGAGACTTGAACTCAGGACGACGAGCAGATCCATATCAATCATGCGCTGGAAGAAGAGTGAACGCAGAGCTGAGGAGTAGAGTGGATAAGCCACGATGGTCTGGATGAGGGTCGTGAGGACCATAGATACGGCTTCATATGCTATTGCATGTTCGGAAGGCAGAGGAGCCCACGACAAAACGAGAACTGGAATACATAGAATTGCAGAGAAAAGCGTGCGCCTGAAGAGCGAGTGAAGCTCTTTATTGGCCTGCGACCCCGGCGTATTCTTCGGCGCAGGTACAAAGGTTCCTCCATATGGTGAGAACGCATCAAGGACGTCGCGAGGCTGTATGACAGTGACGTCGTACTCGACCTGCAGCACGATCTGCTGCGTGAGTCCGGGTGAAGACGCCTTCACAGATTTGACCTGCACTCCAGTCGGAAGATTGAGCTTCTCCATATCTCCTTCGAAGTCTGCTGTGAGGCCAGTAGACGCAAAATCTATCCCGATACGCATGACGCGATTCTTGCCTTCTTCGTCAACCTTCGCCTCCTCGATGACCTCGCACCGGAACCCTGTCATCTCGCCTGCGCGCTTCGCAATCGCCTCGGGCAGCACGACACCTTCAGCATACGTCAGCGTCGCCTGGCTCGCAAATGTATTCACTTTGACATTGGCAACTGACGGAAGCGAGCGAAGTGCACGAGTAAGCTTCGTGGCGCAGGATGGACAGTCCATTCCCTGGACGGAAAGAAGGAGAGTATGGGTCTCTTTGGACCCCAACTCTGAATCTGGAACAAGGGTTGTATGCGCGATATCGTCGGCGAAGTTCTTGCCACGGCTGCGAACACCATATTGTCCCGAATGTGGCTTCTCTGAGACACTGCTGACCACTTCTATCGGCTCCGCCACACCACCCTTGGCATGACCATGGCGTTCGTGCTCGTTCCCGTGCGCACGACCGGGCGAACCATGTCGGTGTGAGCCAGCGTTCAGATTGCGAAGGCTAGGCTTCGACGCTAGGCCGGCTTTGCCCCAGTCGATGATGCAGCAGCATGCGGCCTCGAAGAAGCGACCGAGTGCACTCTCCATACTGCAGTTCGAGGCGCTCGCCAATCGGGCCTTTCCCTTGTGATGATGATGACGTTGCGTGCGATGGGAGTGGACATGGCCAGAGGGACGGTGAACATCGTGTGCCGTGGAATGTGCGTGGGTCTCGAGGCGCCTGTGGGTATGTTCCTGTTCGCCTTTCGGCGACAGCTCTGAGCGGTGGACAATGCGCCAGCGACGGCGGAGTCCTTCACCTTCAAGGGACTGGATATCCTCCTTATTTCCTTTTCGCGCAAGTGTCAGACAATAGGAAGGCGACGTTATCAACGACTTACCTTGTTGTATGTCAATGCGCGCTGGTGACGCATCGAGGTCCTTTTTCACGCTCTTATCCCAAGGCTTGGCGTTGAGAGAAGTTGAGCACTTGTCTTCCCTCCCAGATGTGAGCCTATCATCACAGCAATCGTCCATCTTCGTAGAGTCAACTTCAGGCCCATCAGAAGCGCAAAGGTCCTTAGAAACGTCGCCAGAAGCTGAATTAGGAGTGCAGTCAGAACAGCAATCTGTTGCTGTTTCTTGGATGGGGGCGGAGCAAGCGCCGTCTTTGCCACAGCAACAGTCACCCTCCTCCTCTGCCAGGAATTCAGCATCTCCAATATCACTAGCACAGCAATCATCCTTGCACGAATCCGCATCGCTCTGCGCATCGCGGCCAAGTCCACAGTCCGAGCAGCAATCGAGGATCTCGCTGGCCTTGTCGTCGCCCGAATTGAATACATCTCCGCAGCACCCGTCCGCACATGCCTCAACCGCTTTATGCATAGAATCGCATGCACAGTGTTCGTCTTGCTTCGTTGTCACGTCGGCAGTAGGTTCGCAGTCAGAGCAGCGATCAGAGACCTTGACCTCCTTTGAGTTGGACTTATTTCCGCAACATCCATCTTGGCAGGAATCCTCCGCCTCATTGGCAGAACCGCACGCAGAGCAGGAGTCTTCTTGCTTCGCTCTCACGGCTGTACCCGTTTGCTCATTCTGTCCGTTGAGGCCACACAAGTCTGTCGCATAGGGTCTCAATTTGCGATTATTATACTGGTATTAAAATGACGCACCTCTCGACGCATCCTGGGACAGCAGTACGCCTTGCGGCAACGTGCAGCAACCGTCGGTGCCGCTGGAGCGCTCGCGCTGGGCCCGCTGGCAGCCACCTGTGCCGTCTGGAATGCAATCTCCAATGATGATCTGGACGACGCTGTCGCGGTCGCTGCCGCAAATGGACATGGTATCACAGCAGTCTCCGCCTGCACGCCAATGAGGGAGCTTCGAGGCAGCGCCCCCGGAGAAAGAGGAGGGTCCTGTCATGCCGCTGAGGACTTGGAATCTACAGCGGACTTGCTATCCTATTGGCTTTATTAGTTATACTGTAACTGCACGCAAGGAGAGCAAGAAGAAAGAGCGTACGATCTAAGACGGATGTGTAAAGAAAGACACGAGGGTCGTCGGAACACCTGGGATTATATGGCTCGGCACTTTTGTCGGCGCCTCGTCTACGTAGCATCCCAGCACCCCAGCGGCGTTGTGCCCTCGAGGCCCAGAAGCCGCGGAACATGTATCATGCATGTTTCTCAGTCCCTACATGGAAAGCTGGCCAGGCCTGGAAGGATCGAGGTTACCATGTTGTGAGAGGCGCTGTGCAGAATCGGAAAGGGAAGGGAAGAAGCGTGCGAGATAAGCTTGGGAGTCGGCCGAAGAGTTTCGCGCCGAGCTCGGAGTAAACGGAGACCGCTATTGATGCTGCAACGTTTCGTGCACATGAATCTGTAACTTATGGTTCCGGCACGGCAACAACGTGCTAGCCTCAGACCAAAACAGTGATGAAATAAAAAGTAGGTAAAAGAGCGGAATCAAGCCGCCTTCCTACGTCAAGGCTGTCGAGGATCAAATGAAATCAATGGAAAACTCGCGCCCTGAGCAGTACAAAGGTTCGAAGAAAGTGATGAATAGGAAGCATGGGGAAATACAAATTATACCGTCCAGCCGTTTGCGGAGCTTGAGACATACATCTGCCGTTAGGCAGACGGACTGCTACCGTTTTCCTGCGGGGCTGATGTTATGGACCAGCAATCAGAGATGTCAGAACCGCAGGGCATAGCTGACGCGACGATGCTTACCATTATCTTTGCTCGCTTTCTGGGGCTTGATCGCCAGGTGGATCAAACAACCCAATGACTGATTGGCATTAGTATCTGAATCATACGCAATGTCAGGAATCCCTGCTTACCGCAAATGAAAGGTAAATCAGGGTTGGCAATGTTCCAACGAAATCTAGAATTAGTTATGAGATGGTGGACATGTATGAGGCATCGAAATTCTGACCTATGATCGATCCTACAAATCAATAGCAAAATTAGACCCATGGCTCCGACGATCGGCAATCCCACATCAACTCACCGAACGTGTTTGGGGCACCTGGCAGGGATGCTCGCAGCGACGTGAAGGCAAAGAGTG
Organism: Hericium coralloides; assembly: GCA_003675405.1. Taxonomy (NCBI): domain Eukaryota; kingdom Fungi; phylum Basidiomycota; class Agaricomycetes; order Russulales; family Hericiaceae; genus Hericium; species Hericium coralloides. The sequence continues at coordinate 60,526 of QUOP01000029.1, read as the reverse complement.
TCGCAACAGGTACGACAAGGATAGAGGCCTCGAAGTCATCCCAGCCGAAGAAGGACCTTATCGTGATGACAGTAAATGCCAGTGTAATTGACCCTATAGCAAAACGTTTTGACTATGATCAATCTATTCCTCTGAACATGACATAGTGCAAACTTACACATCGCTGCAATGATCGCAACGACATATACTTTCACTAGCGGTGCCCTGCTTACAGTGACCTCAAGTGCTGTAATCCCACCCCTGGTGAGCTCATCGTCGGGTATCAATTCAAGCTGTGTCTTGAAACCACTGGAAAATATAGGCATGAGCTTCATTCCTCTCAAGTAAAAGAAGTGGCTGACACTGCCACGCCGGTAGCGAAGTCGATAGTGATCAGGACGGATGCGTTGTCCCCCTCTTGCTGACCAAAGAAATATAACGCCGCAGAGTATCTATGTAGAGATAAGTATGAGCCGGAGGGAGGGAGGGGAAGCGTGTTCTACGAGGATGGGCTTACTTATCAAATGGGTAATTCTCTAGTGAAGGGGCGAGCCCTTCCGCGTCATTGTCCAAATTGACTTGCGTGCGAAACCCGGGCGCATTGCTCCTTATATCAGCGACGGTACTAACATTGAATTTGAAGACAGGTCTTGTCGGGTCATTGTTGTTGGGAACAGGACTGTCATCAGAGCCATCATCGGGGTTTCGCCTGAGCGTCAGGGTTCTGTGTTGGCGTTATGGTAAGTTGAACTCCACAGAGAAGCGGCTACGTACTCATCGAAGAATATGTCCACCACAGGGCATTGCGCCGTGGTCACGTTGACATTGTCACTGCCGCTGGTCGCCTGCGCGAAGCAGGAATCATCATCGATGCTCCAATCCAGCGTGACAGTACCGGCGATGGGATCTGCGCTGACAAGATCCATCACGACTGCGAGCTGAAAACAAACTGTGAAGACTCGCAGCCTATCTATGACTGCGACACTCACCCTTCTGCCCGCAAAGACGGAGTTATCATTAGGGGTGCTGATCTCGGTGGTCTTGAGCTCCCAGCCCAATGTGATCCCGAGCACAATGAACAAAACGACCGTAACGATAGAGAGCTGGATCCAACGATGCCGTCGGACCCCGTGAAAGATGGTTTTGCTCCAATTGTGTGAACTGCGTTCATTTGTCATATTCATCCCAGCAAGAGGTAGTGAGAGGAGGGGCGGGGGCAGACGGGGAAATATGAGGCGCTCTGCTGTTCAGCAGTACATCCTAGCAAGCTTTTTGTACCAAGGGCTGTGTTCATAATTAGAGCTTTCCAACCGCGCAGCCTCCATACAGACAAACCCGTACAACCACGTTGAAGGCGCATTTCACTGTCTCATGAGTCGTGAATAGCTGCAGATGGAAGGCACGGGTTATCCGCTCACCGCAAGCACAACTCACAGTACCCTTTCACATCGCCGCATGTCTGTTATCGACGCCGGTATTCTACGGAAACTCAGCGCATGTGCGTTTTGAAAGTAGGTTTGAGCATCAGCCGCCGGACTTCTGACCTGCAAACGAGAATGCGAGCGATCCAAGCTGCTGGATAAGACTGCATATAATTGGTCCAGATGCAACATTTGGCTAGCACTTGCTACTTCTTCGCCCTTCTTCTTCGATAAGTGTAGCAAGTTGCGGCCAGTTTCTTTTGCGTTGCAAAAAGCCCCCAGTTAAAGCAGTACAGAGTTTGCGAGCGAGAGAACGCCCGATCTGAGCTGCTAGAACGAATTTACTTCCATTAGCAGTGTCTTGAGCGCCACGTGTGCCACCCACTTACTACGTCCTCGCCCTACTTGGCTAAAGCACGGATCTCTGGTTGGAAGACCCTCCCTGAATAAGTGACCAGCATGTACATGGGATGATTACGGGCGCACTTACGCCGGTTCAGCGAACCTATATCGTGAGGTGATCGGGGGAGTCCACCATGTACGGTTTTATTACCCCGCTGGTCTGCCACACATTAATCGACCGGTATTGAAGCTGTTGCTACTTGCTTCCATTTCACCGGGACGTCTCGGCACTTTTATGATTATCTCGAAGGCCGCGATGCAGCCGCGAGGAGCGGAACTGGAGAAGTCTGCGCTTATTTTTGAGACAAGGGGGTTCATAGATGAAGTCTGTCCGTGAAATTGCGGACAACATGAGGACGTTGGTGATCGGCATCGCCGCGTCGTCTGTGTCGTGGTCTCACAACCTGTCCTTGAAACGCGTCAACTGACGGAGAAAGTCATGCTGTGCATTTGGACCTCACCTGGTCGACTGAAGTAGGTCTCGAATGTCCAATCCTGCAGATGGCCCCAGAGACTCCCTGGTCCCAGGAGAGCAGCTGGCCAACTGATTTGATGCCATGAATTTCGGCCGGGGACGACAGGAGGGATAGGTGACGGGAAGTTAGGTTTCAAGCGCCTTCCAGATCTCTGCGCCACGCGTGCGATTCCTGACGAGACTGACCTACCCATTGGCCTTCGCCCCGAGTGCAGCCCGCCACGGCCAGGAACATGACGGGATCCGTTCTACGACAAGCAAATTTTTAAGCTTGACATAACCTCGTTAGCAAGGCCGTCCGACTCTAAAAAGGCGCGCAATCCGTGGTAGGAGTGCTGTTCTCAATATACAGACAAAGCGGCAGAGACATCACCGATCCAAGCTTGGAGTTGAAGCAGAGCCAGACCAGCGCGCCGCGCGCGTCGGGATTTCAATTTGGGCGGCGCGCCCACTTACCTAATCGGGACGCGCGTCGGGCTGCGTCGGGATTTCGGAACCAGCGTCGGGCCACCCACTACGCCGTCGGGCCATCCGCGCAACTGGGTCCACGCACAAAAAAAGCTCACTGATGGAATATTCACTTAAGTATGGACAGTCTGAAGCGGAGCCAATATTGTACGCGTAACCTAACCTATGTATTCACACACACGTTAATTAAGGCGAGCGCGGCGTAGGGACGGGGGATGTACGGAGGGAGGGAGAAGAGCAGACTTAGTACAAACGGGCCAGAAGGAGTGAGAGCGAGAGCGAAAGGGGGCGGTCGGGCGGGCGCGGGTCGCAGGGTCCAAGGAGCGAGAAGAAGAGATATATAGATAGCAGGTGACGTGGCGTGCGTGGTGCGGGGGGTACAACAAACAGGACGACAATATGGGGTGCGATGGTGCGGAATTCAACTGAGCTGTCCGTGCGCTCTTTTCCTTGCTCATTCGTCTCGTCTCGTCTCGTCCGTCTCTCGGCTGCCCCGCCCAGCCGCCCATACACGCCCCCACCCAACCCGACGGCCCGCCACAATCCCGAGCGAACGAAACAGAGGAAATAAAAAGAGGAAGAAAGAGTGGCGTGTCGGGCGGCGCGCACGCGATTAGCCCATCTTGCCCTCTTTCTTCTTCTGTTTGCGCGGCGGCGTCACCGGCCGGCCCATGTTCATGCCGCCGTACGGGTACTTCGCCTTCTTCTCCGCCGGCTTGAGGATCTGCGCGTGCGTGCGAGCATGAGCAAAAGCGGACATGGAACGTGGGAAGGCGAGACGTACCTGGAAAGAACAGAGCAATGTCTCGTCGACGCTCATCATCGCACCCGCATTGTCGAACTCGCCGCAGTAATTCGGCGCGGAGAAGAGCGTCACGAGCTGCCGCTTCGCGAAGAACTCGTACCCATCCTCCACGACCTGTCAATGCACCGCCACAACCCGTCAGTCACAACCCACATAGTTGCCGATCACGCGGCACCCACAATCGCCCCATGGGGTGGGGCGATGTCGGGACGGGGATGGTTGGTAAGGGCTTACCTGATGCGCGCGGCATATCAGGTCCATATCGTGTTTTTGCAGGAAGCGCGAGACAACATCGGGCCCAAATGTGAATGACACACCCCGGTCGTTCTCCGACCAGCCGGTGATGTCCTTGTCTGGGTCTGACCATAGCAGGTCGCACAGCAAACCTGACACAAGCAATACCTGTCAGCGAGAGACAGGTAGACACATCGCCGACGGCCACGCACCGGTATCGGGAACATCCGTGGGCCGCATCACCCTTCGTATTTGCTCCATTGATTGCAAGTCTGGGCTGAGCCCGCCGTGCATCGTGAAGATCTTCTCGTCGATAATGGCAGCGATTGGGAGGCAGTTGAAGCAGTCTGTGAAGGTCTTCCACAGCTTGATGTTGTATCGGCGCTTGCCTGCGAGGTCGTCAGGCCCGACTAAAATAAGCAGGACAAAAAGGGCGCGTACACTCGTCATAGAAGCCGTAAATTCGGTTGATACTCGCACACTCGTGGTTGCCCCGCAAGATGAAGAAGTTTTCGGGATACTTGATCTTGTATGCCAGCAGGAGACAGATGGTCTCGAGCGACTGCTTACCTCGATCGACATAGTCGCCGAGAAAGAGGTAATTGGCTTCTGGCGGGAAGCCACCGTACTCGAATAGTCGGAGCAGGTCGTAGTACTGCCCATGGATATCACCTATCGCAGCGTCAGAGTCAGCGCATAGACGCCTTATCCGAGGAAGGGCGCACGAACCGCATATCTTGATAGGTGCCTCTAATTCCAACAGGATCGGCTGGTTGATGAAAATCTCGCGCGCTTTGGTGCAAAGGTATTTGATCTCGTACTCTTGTAGTTGTACGGGCTTGCCTGGCCGGTTACCCCGGACTGGCGATAGGAGGAGTATCAGTGCCCATCAAAACGAGGAGAGAAGAATTAGGGACGGGTCGTGGAGCCAATGGGTTACGCGGGGTGGTGCAACTGTTACATAAAATACCACGATGAGTTGGCCAGGGGGAAGGGGCATCGGCCGCTGCGCAAGGAGCGACAAATGGTACGACTTGGACGCCAGTGGGGCTGCAAACGCCTGCCAACGGGCGTAACGACGCTGCGCATTCTGCTGACAGATGGTCCCATTCACCAGCATCCAACCCGTCCCAATCACTCCAGTGGCTCAATCGGAGCACCCGTGCAATCGTGGTGTGACAGTCAAGGCCAGACGACACACCTTCAAGCAAGCGGTCAATGACCGAGTCAAGATCAATCTCCGTGGCCGAATCCGCCATGGCTCTGGGCAGCGGTGGGTGGGGAGGTGGAGAAACAGAGATAGAGGGAAGGGTGCGGGGTGTCGGTGTGTGCTGTTGGACAGGTGAGAAGGAGAAAAGAAGGGGAAGAGGGGAAGAGGCGTGCCTTTGAATGGAGGGTACGGTCTAGAACTCGGCGTGCAAATTTTGTTCAGAAAACGCAGAACGGGGGTAAGAGAGCAAGCCGGCTGCCAGAACCGAGTAAAACGGCGAAAATCGATGGAGGCAGTTCTGAGCTCGATAACGCGGCCGGACGTCCTCTGCTGTGTGTGTCTGTGTGGTCGGCGTTGATGCCTGGGCAAAAACCGAACCCGACCGCCACCGTCGCTCGGTGCGACCCGTGGGAATCCAATCTGCCCACCTCTTTTCTTCAATTGTTCTCATCGCACGCAATCTCCCTATTCTCCTGCACAGTATCCCCGCAGATGCACTGCATACAATCTGCACAACTGTCTGGGGAAGCTTTTGTGTCTGTAATGACTCGATCATACGATTTTTCCTCATCGGGCCCACAGGCCCGTTACCATCTTGGTAGACCCAATTATGGAAGTTATCCTAGGGCCTGGGCTCTCGCTGCGCCCAAGCCAACGACGAGCACAGACTTCCGTAGCAGCGTCAAAACCATAAAAGAACATGCTCAGTCTCTGCGGCTCATACTGTTAGCGGCTGTACGTAAGTGAGAGGTAGACCGCAGACCAGCCATTAGATCTGGGGAATCGCTGCACTCGCTATACGGCACTTCTTACCTGGCCGCAGGCAAACGACGACCGTAGCAGCGTAGTAAAAGATGAAGCTAAATCTCAACAATACATTTGTATCGCTGGTGGCTGTACGGACGGAAGACACAGTCGTCGGACCCGACGAGTTGGTGCGGAGGGGGGACACTCACCATACACTGCTTCTAACTTAACACGATATGCGCACGCCTATTTGACCTGCATGCGATCGGTCTCGGCCTCTCTCCTTTTTGATTATAGTGTACGACAATGTCGCCATGTTCTCAATCGTATCTGCATGAGCTGCGCGTCGGTACCATACGTACGTGCGGAAGGGGGAGCACTCACAACTTCAACGCCGTCTCTCAATCATACAGCACGAACGCTTTGCCAGGCTCTTTTTTTTTTCAGTTGTTATCATTTCCCGCAATCTCTGTTATTCCACTGCTCGGTATCCCCGCAGGTGTACTGCATGCTGTCCGCATGCCTGTCTGGCAGTGTCCTTTGCTCCTGCATGGTAAACCGTGTTTTCGTCGCATCTGCATATCAGTGATTAGGCACAAGCAACGCCCACCGCAGGCGAACGACGACAGTAGCAGCATAGTTCAAGATCAAAGTCAAATCTCTACAATACATCCGTGATGCTAGTGGCTGTACGGAAGAAAAATACAGCAGTCAGACCCGAGAAATCGGTGGAGGGAACACACTCACTATACAGTACTTTTAACATGATCCATTCGGACGCCTACTCCACCTGCATACGATCGGCCTCAATCTCCCTCCTTTTTGATTGATCAATGATGTACGACAACGTCGCCGTGTTCTCGTCGCACCTGCGCGATCTGCGTGTCAGTACCATACGTGCGTGCGAAAAACGGAGCACTCACAGCTTCAACACCGTCTCCTCATACAGCACGAGCGCGCGATTTACCTGCCTCAGCACGCTCGCCAGCTCAACAGTCCGCTCCCTGATCCACCGCCCATGCACCATCAGCGCCTCCCTGATCCACAGCAGCCCAAATTCTAGCCGCGGCCCCTTCTCCAACAGCTCCGCCGCGACGGCCAGCAGCTTCGGGATGTACATCGTCGGCAGCTGCCGCACGACGAGCTTGATGTCCTGGTGCGGCACCGCGCCGTACACCGCCTGCGTGATCTCCTTCTCATTCAGGCGGAACGCCATGACAAGTGCGCGGAGGAACGCGCCCTCCTTCAGCGCGGCCTCCACCGCCTGCGGCGTGAGCTCCATCGTAAGGTCGAACGGGTCGAACGCGGCCGTCTCGTCGATGGAATACACGAGCAGACCCTCCGTCGACGCCGCGGCCCACGAGCGCCCCGTCGGCGAGAAGCGCACGCACTTCGTCCGCGCCTCCTGGCGATACCGCCGCTTCGAGAGGTCGCCGCGCTGCGCGCCGGGAAGCGCGGTGTCCAGCCGGTCCTCGAGATCGCTCGCGTCGCCGCGGTCGTCGATGAGATCCACATTGCCCGCCTCGGTCACGCGCCGGCTGTCGAGGAACTCCTCCGTGCCATCGAGCGAGAGGTTCTCCGAGATCTGCCAGCGCCGCACGAGCACGCCCTCGCGCGCATCGTACAGCGCGACGTACTTGCTGTTCCCGCCCGCGAGCACGCACACGCCGTCCGCGCTCCACTCGACGCTGGTGAACGCCTTGCCCGACGCGTTGTTCCCCGCCGCCATGCGGTCGTCCGCGCGCCGCCCGCCCGCGATGTCGCGCCGGCCCTCGATGACGCCCGTCTGCTGCGCGAGGTTCGTCGAGAAGAACGAGAGCTGCCCGTCGAGGCTCGCGACGACGAGCTCCTGCCCGTCCGGCCGGAACGCGAGCGCGAGCACGTCCGTGCTCAGCGCGAATGGCTCGACTGCGCGCGTGTGCGCGAACACGTTCCATACGCGCACGGTCTTGTCCCACGAGCCGCTCGCGAGCACGTTCGCGGTCGGCGAGAATGCGAGCGCGCTCACGGGGCCCTCGTGCCCCGCAAGCACGTCGAGCAGCTTGCCCGTCGTCACGGACCATAGGAAGACTTCGAATGAATCCGTCGAGCCCGCCGCAACGGCCTCGCCGCTTGGGTCGACCGCGAGGCTCGAGAACTGCACAGGCTCCGGCGAGGTGAATGTGCGAAAGTTGCGGTAGCGCACGAGGTCGAAGGCGCGTACAGTGCCGTCGAGTGACGCGCTGAAGACAATGTTGCCTTTTGCTGCGAACTGCACGGCTGTGACCGCTGCGGTATGTTGAGAGAATGTGACGATGCAGAACCCGGACTGTGTGTTCCAGAGCTTGACCTTGCCGTCGTCGCCACCGGTGACAATGTACTGCCCGTCCGGCGAGTACGCGAGCGTGTTCATGTCGAAGTAGTGGCCCTGCTGCTTGAGGACGTACGACTCGGACTGCCACTCCCACACGAGCAGCTGCCCAAGCTTGCGCGCGCCAAATGCGAGCCACTCGCCCGTCGGGTTCACCGCGACGCTCGAGATCTTCTCCTGCGAGATGCTGAGCGTGTGAATGTTTGAAAACGCAGGCATCTCCCATAGGCCGAACACGCCCGTCGAGAAGCCGACGATGAGCAGGTTTGCTGGCCGGTGGAACGTGCTGCAGACGACCTTCGTGCCTGGCTGGTTGAAGTAATTCCGCTTTTGTACACCCCAGCGCGTATGCGCGATGAGATTGTCTGTCGAGGAAGAGGCGACGCGGTCATCGTCATCCGAAGCCGACTCGTCCGACTCGTCTTCGGAAGGCTTGGCTGACCAAGTGAAGACTGCGCCGTCGCGGCTAATTGTGTAGATCTGAGGATATGGGATCACTTAGCGGGCAGGGCAGCATGAACAAAAAGACCTACCGTTTTTGAATCGCTTGAAAAATAAGCATTGATGACCGCATCCCGGTGACCCGCGAACGTCTTCGGCCGGAAGCCCTCCACAGGATTCAGCGTAAACAGCCTCGCCGTCATATCCCGACTCGTCGAGACAAAGCACCTGCACCCCCGCTCTCAGCACCCATCCCAAACGCGCAAAACTGGAAACACGCACTTGGAGTCCGGCGCCCACTCGACGCTGAGCACCTCGTCGTGGTGGCCCGTGTACGTGCGGTGCAGCTCGAACGGCGCAAACTCGCGCACGAGGATGTCCGGCGAGCGCCAGACCTGCACGTGCGGCCCGTGCGCGACGGCGATGTGCGCGCCGTCGGGCGAGAAGCGCGCGCAGCGCACGGGCTTCTTGAAGTTGATGTGGTGCAGCACGACGCCGCGCCGGAAGTTCACCAGCAGCGCGCGCCCATCTACACATACGCATGAGCAAATGAGCGGGGAAGGGGCGGAAGAGGGGCGCACCTTCGTCGATGCTCAGCAGGACGTTCGAGTCTGGGCTGAGCGCGATGCACGCGACGTTCTTGCGGTTTTGGAACGCGAACGTGAACGACTTGTTACTGCACACCCAAACACACATATCAGCACCCACACCAACCCAATTTTCTAAACGCAAACACGCACTTCTTCAGATCAAACACGGACACCCTGTTCCCGACCGGACTAAGCACCGAGTTGCCATCAGGCGTGAAAAGCACATTGCCCTGGCGATACACCGTCCCGCACAGGTTCGAGAACTGCGTCCCAATCCCGTCAGCAGCGTACACGGGGCGGAGTCGGCGCACGTACCTTGTAGTTCGCCTTCATGAAGTTTTGGCCGACGCTCGAGAAATTCGCGCGGGTCCGCCACAGACGCGCGTCACGTGGTTATGATGTGGGCGCGCGTGGGCCGCGGATTCAAGTTCGTCTCGCAGCGGCGGGGGCGCGTTCTGCTCTGCTCTTCCTGCAGGCTCGCGTAAATGGGGATAACACGGAACCAATCGCCGAGCAGCGATTGGAGTATGGATGCTGAAACTTTATTTGATCCAGAACGTACACTACTGAAAGGAATCTCAGGACACGGATCATCCAACTGTCCCCATCCCACCAGCCCATCGAGATGCAGAAAAAAAAAAGATACTGGTATGCTTGCACCGATGCGCCACCCTACGTATATAAGTCTCAAAAAACGAAACGCAATGTAACGATGGAAAAATGAAGACGAGAAAAATGAAGCAAGTGTAAGAAAATGCCAAGATGCCTAATGCGAGAGACGAAAGCGACATGTAGAGAGGAACGAGCCGAGCCGGAACAGACGAGACGAGACACAGAGACAGACGAAACCGATTCGAGGGAACCACCAACCCACCATGCGCCCGATGTATGCCATATGCCATATGCTACAGAGACCAGAATCCCAAAACAGACCCACGCACTCACAGCACGCCCTCCTTCGCGACCTCCGCGAAGCTTGCGCGCCGCTCCCCGATCCCGCCGCCCGCCTTCAGCGCCGACTCGCCCCGCACGGGATCCGAGTCCGCGCGGTGTATCGCCGCCGGCGCGGGCGTCGCATGCGCCGACAGACTCTGCGCGCGCTGCGCCTGCGCCTCCCCACTCCTACCCGGCACCCCCATGCCCGTCGAGCTCGCGCGCGCATACTCCCCGCTCGTGCTCTCGCTCGCCGTCCCTGTCCCCGAGCTCGACCCGTCCGCCGTGACCTCATTCGCAAGCCCGCTGCCCCCATTCGCCGGCGGCACCGGCGGGAAGTAGCCCTCCACCGGCGGGAAATACTCCATCCCCCCGCCGCCCTCGCCCTCACCCCCGCCCTTCCACCCGCCGACGCCGTGCACGGGCGCGCCGACCGCGGCGTTGATGCGCTGGTCGCCGCGTCCGCCCGCCCAGAACACACCCGGGCTCATGCTCACGGGCCCCGGGCTGAACGCCGCGAAGCGGTGCGGCCCGCCCTGCGCCGGCGGCGCGCCGAAGCTGAAGCTCGGCATGCTCGGCGTGATGGGCGGCAGCCCCGGCGTCATCAGCGGGTGGTGCTGCAGCCCGGGGTGGTGCAGCGGCGAGGGGAGCTGCGGGTGGTGTAAGGGTGAGGGGAGGTTCGGGTAGTGTAGCGGCGAAGGGAGGTTCGGGTGCATAGGCGAGAGCGGCATGCCGTGGTAGGGGCCCATCATGGGATGGTGCATGGGCGAGACGGGGGAGAGCGTATGGGGGTGGGGCAATGGGAAGGCAGAGGGCGGCGGGAGGGAGATGGGGCCCGGGCCCGCGCGCTGTGCGCGCTCGCCGTGTTGGTGCTGCGAAGGCCCTTGCGCGCGCGCATGGGGCAAGCTCTGTGCGTACTGGTGTGGGCCTTGCGCATGCGCGTGCGACGAGCCCTGCACATGACTGTGGTTTTGCGGACCCTGGGCGTGGTTGTGCGGCCCTGGTACATGGTTTTGCGACACCTGCCCATAGCTATGCGATGGGGCTTGACCATGATGATGCGACGGGCCTTGCCCGTGACTCAGCGAGGGCCCTGGTCCTTGAACCTGCACCGATTCCTGCAAGTGGTTGTGGTTACCCTGCGCATACCTCCTCGCCGAATTTTCCCGACTCAACGATGCGCCCTGCCCGCTTCCCCCAGCCTGACTCTGCGCGGAGCCCGCCGACTTTGGCGGCGATGTCGCTAACGCAAGTCGGGCTTGTGGCCGCTTCCCCAGATTCGCAAGGACCGCCGGAGCGGGTAGCTGGTTATGCTCGCCGCCAGCGCTTGACGGCGGCGTCGGCAGCTCGCTTGGCTCGAAAGGACTCGCGGTTCCAAAGTTGCCGAATCCAAACTCGGCCTCGGGCGGGAGATGGCCATTCTGGCGCGGCGCATAGGCGAAGCCAGGGTTTTGTGGCGGTATCGGCGACGTGGACGCGGTGCCGCCGGAAGTAGGCGCGTACGGCACTGCGGACAGGGCGGACGGCGGGTACTTGTCGTAGTGGACCTTGAGCGGGCGACCGTTGTACTCGTACCTGCGAGCGATCAACGTGAGGATGAGGATGTTGGTGGCAGGGCGGGGCACTGGGCCACGCACCCGTTGAACATGCGCACGGCACGCTCAGCATCGGCCTCGCCTGCGAAGACAACGGTGCCGAAGCCGCGCGAGCGGCCGTCCTGCCCGAGCGCAACGTCGGCGCGGAGGATCGTGCCGGCTTGGCGGAAGAGATCTTTGAGATCCTGCCACTGGCAGTGGAACGGGAGCTGCGTGCGCGTTAGCGAAATGAAGCGGAAGAGACGGAGGGAGAACGACCTACATTTCCGACAAAAAGGTTGCGGCTCGCGGGCCCAGGGTTTGCAGAGAGGGAAGAGTCGGGACTGAGCAGTGCCGCCGCTGCAGCTGCGACATTGAGCTCATACGTGTCCGCATTCGCGAGCGCGAGCTGGGCGAGCAATGCAGGGTTTGCAGTGGCCGTAGCACTGGGATTGGGCGACGCAACGCCTGTGCTGCCGAGCGAGAAGGGCACGCGGGGGGTACCGTAGCCGCTGCCGCCGAGCGAGTCGATATCGCCCCCGACGAGACCGACACGGTCGAGACGTACTTCGAGCACGCGGGTCTGCCAAGTGTAGCCGTTGAACATGTCGACGGCGCGGCCGGCGTCCTCGGCGGTCGCAAGTAGGACAGTGCCATAGCCACGGCTGCGATTGTCGGGGCCTAGCGAGACGTCGGCACGTAGGACGGTACCCGCTTTACGGAAAAGGTCTTTGAGATCCTGCCAGCGGACGCGGTAGGGGAGCTGCGGACGGGTGAGCATGCGATCGGAGGCGGAGCGGGATCGGTCGGCGCGGCCTGTGCAGTGCACCACGCTGTGAAAGCTGTCCGGCGCGTGGCGCACGCAAACCCTACACCTCGAGTCCGGGAACAAAGAGGACGCACATTGCCTACAAAGAGCTGGGTGCGGGTATCCTTGAGCGGAAGCGGGCGGCCGTCAGCCGAGGCGCGCGAAGAGGTCGCAAGTTGGATCACGGCGTCGATCTCGTCATTTGTGGGCGGGCTCTCGCGCTGGACGGGTGGCGCAGGGAGAGGAGAGGTGGATGAGGACATGGCATTGGGCGGGGACTGGACGGCGGACGAGGGGCGGGCGGCCGACACATCCTGAACGGCAAATCGCATAATTGAGAAAGATGATGGAATAGATTTGGCAGTCGGGTGGATGGATCGGGATGGATAAAAGAGAGAAGGCACTGACAGGGTTGTAGAGGCCACCGATGGGCATATGGAGGACAAAGAGTCGTGAAAGAGACTGGCACGCCCGTCGGAGAAAGACAGAGAGGATGGAGGAAGGATGAGAGAGAAGGATATGCCTGTGCTATGTCGGCGTCTCGGCTGTCTATTCTGCTCCACAGGCTGCAAAACGGGGTCGCACTCCCCCAAAGACGTCATCCCGGATCCCGTCTTTCCTCTTGCCCATCACCTCCCCGTCCCCAGACACTTCCCCGTTCTCTTCCAACCAACACATCCACCAGCACACCGCCACCGTATCCAAGAGCCCTCGAGTCCGCCATCCCGACCAGCGCTCCATTGGCTCCGCTCCTCGCCAGAAGCCTGAGAACCACCCCCATCACGACCCCAGCGCGCCATGCGCCACGATATGCGCCGACCCAAATGACGTCCAAACAACCCCAGCCGCCGGGTCTCCTAGATGGATCTGCGATATGACAGTTCCAATCGCCAATCTGTTCTCTCTCATCCTTTCATCGCGCGCCCTGTCCGCTGACCATCTGGAAATCCCCGCGGGTGGACATCTCAGGTACTGAACCTTCGTTGAAGGGCCTCCTTATCCGCGTTTGCAGGAATGTTGCCCCGACACGACTTTTTTCTGAGCCTTCTGCATCCGGCGCGTTGACGTCACACCAGAGCGGCCATCATACTTCGCTCGGGTCCTCGGGAAGTCCTCGAGGCTCGCGACGGCTCCCACCGCTCCTCCCGCGTACTTATATTGTCCTCACCCCGTATCCTGGTCTCGTATTTTAAACTCAACGACAGCTCAATGAACGTCGAAGCAGAAGCTTGCCGAGGTGCTTGGATACGGCGCTATACGGCATGATTGGACCTACGGTAAAGGTCTGTCGGTCGTACACAAGTCGTACCGCGGATATAAGGCGACGAGTCTGATGTTTACTGAGTCAGCCCTTCCATTCATCTTCCGTATGAATTCATTTCTGCCGATTGATTGCGCGTAGAGCGTAGAGTTGTCCGCATGCCCGCGCTGATCGGGCGGTGGGACCTCCACTAAGCACCGATAGCTGAGGACGTTCACACGCAATGCCCCAGCCATCCGGTATGATTGCGAATCGAGACCCGTGCACTATTGACTGACAGTAAAAGCTGGAGTCGTCGCCAGTCGCAGGATTAATTAGTTGAATCTATTATTTGCCAGAAGTTCGAGCAGTTGGATCTAAACATCCACAGTCGCGGCGAGGGAGCTCGTACTGATGATAGCATTGGTCTCATAAACCCATCACAAGAGAACAAACCTGGAAAATAACGAGGCACCGTCCTACATAGTACACACGCAGCCAAGAACTCCGAAATGGACGGCAGACGCGAACAACGCTCTCGAGGAACGAAAATTCGGAAAAAATAGGCACGACAGCACAAGAGTAGTCCGAGTCGAGTTCATGAGCTGCCCACTGACGAACGGCAGCCAGCATCACGAGCCGCGAAGTGAGCTCAAGGACACATACTGTCGCCCGCACTCCTACAAGCGCGTCCCCGCCTCATACGCCGCCCCAGCCCCAAAGCTGAGGCCGAAGACGCAACATCGCACGGCGCGAGAACGGCGCGCACGTAGAAGGCGGACAGACCGAACGGGGGAGCCCTCGTTATACACAGAGGGGGAATCCGGTGGCACGCGCACTCGCATGCGCGCGTCACGATCGCGTATGCGCCCGTCCCCGCGACCGTCGCATCGGGTGGCACGCGCTCCTCCGCTGCACTGGTGCGATGCAGCTGTGTCATCGGAGGGCCTGCGGGCTAAACGTGCACCTTTCATCCGTGGATGGCTGGGAGGTCGCGTGGCCCGTGAGGGCGGGGCTCGGCTAGAGCCTATTGAGGGGATGCTCGGACGACCCGCTCACGAAGTGGGGCGCGCTGGGGCGGCCCTGTGGGAAGTGAGTGTCGCGGCCGTTGCGCTGTCGTGGTGAGAAGATCGGATGGCGTGTCGCGTCGCATAAACCGTGGAATATTGGGGATTCAGCTCCGCTTGGAATTGCAGTGCTGCGGCCAGCTACTTGGACAGCAATGATTATGAAGATGTCGATGTTCCATGTGCACAAACGACGCGTCCAAGAATCTCTGAGAATGCACGTTTAATTTCGACGGACGAGTCTGTACAATGAACGAGACGAAATTACTACAGCGAAATCAGAGCCTCTTCCACCATCACCGAAAACGACAGATGCTCACGAAAAGCAAAGCGAGGAAAAAATACAGACACGACAGCCCGAGAATAGTCTGAATCGAGTTACGCGAGCCAACCGACTGACGAACGACCAGCTGGCCCGCGCGCCACGAAGTGCACTGAAGGGCGCGTACGACCACCCGCGCCCGCGAGCCCAGAGCTGCCTCACGCATGCCCCAGCCCATCGTACACCTATCTCCGCTGCAGCAGAGCCTAGCCAGTGTAGCCCGGCCATGGTGCTACAAGGTCGGAACGCACAAACAGGGCCAGAGAGGAGAGGATTCTCCCTGCATCGCAGAAGGTGCATAGCGCAAGGGCGGATAGGCAGGCGGCGATGGACGGATTCGGCCATCGACCGTTTACACAGATCAAGAGACCGTTGATTCCTAGTACGCACCCGATCCGTATGACGAGTTCTATCGGTAGCATGCCCCTCAGTGGTGATTGCAAAAAAGTGACACGTCCCTTCCGTAATCGCGAAGTGCATGTGCCCCGGTGTTACTGGTACGTCGCGAAGTCCGTGAAGACGAAGCTCAGCTGGAGCTGAAAGGAGGGATATTCAGACCTTAGCCTGCCCACGAGAATAGAGACCGCAAAGCGGTGTTCCGTATGGGATGAGCATCGCGGCTTTCGGGCTGTCGTGGTGGGAGAGCAAGAATTGCTTTCGGGCCTGAACGACGTCCTGGAATTTATTCGAATCCGCTTGCACTAGGATTTGATGCAATGTCCCTGTCGACGACGACGAACGTCAAGCGCAGTCAATTACATAGTTGAGGGTTCTCCGAATTGCAAGCATCCAGGAAAGACAGGTTTCTATTTGACTAACACAAGGATATCATTTGAAGTAACGACACACAACCTAGATGTAATACGCAAAGACAAGATGCTCACGAAAAGCAATGATGGAGGAAAAATTCGAACGCGACAGCCCAAGAGTAGTCTGAATCGAGTTACGCGGGCCAGCCAGCTGACGAACAGCTGGCAGCGCCGCGCGCCGCGAAGTGCACTGAAGGGCACGTATGACCGTCCGCACATGCAGACCCAGAGCTACACCGCGCATGCCCCAGCCCATCGCATATCCGTCCTCGCCCACGGCAAAACCAGACCGGTGTCCCAGCTATGATCCTGCCCCGGACAGACACATACGCGCAAAGCCGAGGAGGAGACGGCTCTCCTGCACCTGAGTGCATAGCGCGAGAGCAGGTTGGCAAGCAGCCACGGACAGACTCGGCCGTTGACCGTTTACACAGATCCGTTGATTCCCAGTACGCACCCAACGACGAGTTCCAATCGATAGTACGCGCCCTCCGGAGGGTGGTGCCGTGCCCAACTCCGTACCCTCTGTTCATCGGGAAGTACATGCGTCTCGGTGTTGCTGGTACGTCGCGCAGTCCATGAAGACGAAGCTCGGCTAGAGCTGGAGGAGGGTTACTCAGACCTTAGCCCGCTCACGAAGAGAAACGCGCGCTGGGCGACATTTTGTGTGTGATGAGCATCGCGGCTTTCAGGCTGTCATGTTGGAGAACAGGTGCCAAGACGCGTCGAGGCGAGTCTTATACGTGTATTCCAAGCTCCGCTCTAAATAGATGTCACGTACACTCGCGGCTCGCCGAATGATAGTAGCCCCTCGTTGAGGACGCATTGCGACACGGAACACTTGTGAGTTGTCGTGTCGTATGGACGATTGTAATCGGGCAGGCCTCGAAGATGGTCCACGTACGGGTGAAACCGATTCACATCACACCAGGAAATGAAGTGCAGATGAGACATCGATCCAGAAGTGAATATTGTTATACGTAGCAATAATACAAGAGTACAATAGGCATGAGAGAATCTACACCGACTCTCCTTCTTCCCTTCTGCGTTTTGCTGGGGAAAGCTGGGCGAAACGGCGTAAGCCAGGAAAGAAACCAGAATCGCGAAGGTACATACCTCTGGGTTGATGAATGGTACAACACCACCCTGTGAGATGACAACATCGCCAAGGAGCTTGTTCAATCTAAAAACGAAGACATGAGATGGAGTCAAAACGCCGCAAAAGAATGAACTCACTCTTCATCGTTACGGATGGCAAGCTGAAGATGTCTTGGTACAATACGCTGCTTCTTGTTATCGCGTGCTGCGTTGCCCGCAAGCTCCAAGATCTCAGCCGCAAGATACTCGAGTACGGCAGTAAGGTACACTGGAGAACCCAAGTTAATGAAAGTCAATCCAGTCAGTTGTTCAGAGACGTACCAGGTGCACCAGCGCCCACTCGCTGTGCGTAATTCCCTCGCTTCAAAAGACGGTGGATACGACCGACGGGGAACTGGAGACCCGCCTTCGCCGAGCGAGATTGGGTTGCCAGCCTCAGCAGACGCCTTGCCACCCTTGGCCTTGCCGCTTCCTTTGCCAGACATTGTGATAGTAGAGTTGGATGAGGGTGAAGTGTGTGTGAAGTGTGGAGGGCGTTCAGCAATTCAGATGCGCGAGGGAGAAGAGTGGAGGGAAGACGCAAGAGCGCCTGAGCGGCTTTATAAGAACGCGTCGCGTGCAGGTCACGAGATGCGATCAACAAAATAAGGTTTGGCAATCAACAAGTCGCGTCGACGCGTTTGTGGACAAACACACCCAAAGCGTTTTGCTGCTTATATAGACAGCGTCCCACTCTTAGCCCCGCACCGTCTCTCTGCTCTACCCCCCGACCTTATCTCGTTTTCGAACCACCTTTTTTCACCCGTTCTACACACTTAACTCGGTCAGCAATGGCACCCAAACCCGCTTCCACTGCCGGCAAAGCCCCAGCTTCCACCGCTTCCAAGGCGCCCGCTAAGACTACGGAGGGCGCCAAGGCTGCGAAGAAGACTGCGAAGACTGGCGCAGAGGGCGAGGACAAGAAGAAGAGGCGAAAGGTCCGCAAGGAGACCTACTCCTCTTACATCTACAAGGGTGTGTTTGCCTTCAGTTCCTTCGTTTATTTTTCGATAATCAACTTTGAGAGTTTAGTCTTGAAGCAGGTCCACCCGGATACTGGTATCTCCAACAAGGCGATGGCCATCCTTAACTCCTTCGTCAACGATATCTTCGAGCGTATTGCGACTGAAGCTTCGAGTGCGTTTTTCTACCCCTATACGTCCTGATTCTGGGCGCTGACTGGCCTGCAGAGCTTGCTGCGTACTCCAAGAAGTCGACTATCTCGTCAAGAGAGATCCAAACCGCCGTCCGCCTTATTCTGCCCGGTGAGCTTTCGAAGCACGCAATCTCTGAGGGAACCAAGTCGGTGACGAAGGTAAGCCTTTTTCTAATGCAGCTTGGTATCGTTGCTCACCGTGTCTCCATAGTTCTCGAGCGCAGGGGCGAAGTAATTTTGTCCGGACTATTGGCCCCTTGTATTTTACTACTGTACAGTTGTTATTCTATTTATCATTTACTTGTCTGTCCTACTGTCTCAATTCGAGCTCGTTCCCCGACTCATCTTGTGCGAACTTGTCCCTCGAAGTATTCAGGTCCTCCAAACTGTCAACCCGTTTGAGGACTGTATTTGCGTTACTTGCGTTGCTCTTGCAGTCTCCGCAAAGTTCGTCCGGTCCGTTCATCTTGGTTCATCTGAAGTTCCCCTGCTTTCTCACGACGGGCGGAGTTCAAATGGCGAGTACGGTATAAATCGCATCCTCGAAGTCGCTTCTGACCTTCACCACGACAGTCCAAAGGCCACGACGCTCTTTACGCACAGATCGCGTCCCCAGCGCGCATCCTCGAGAGCGGGCTAAGGTCTGAGCAATCCCGGCCGTATCGGCTCTAGAAGAGCCCCCGCTGTAACGGCCGCGCGACGAACCAGTAACTCGCGCTTCATTCCTTCCGCAAAGATCTCTCCGCTACGTAACCGGGAGGTTCGCTCCCACCTTCGTTGGTCCAGGAGGAGCATGGATGGAGCCCCCTTGGAATCGACGTCGCAAGGACGGGCGCACATGGCATCCGAAGAGCCCGATTCGTCAATCGCTCCGCACCGTCCTCTCTCCTCGCCCGCTCGCCCGTCTTCTGCAGCGTTGCCGGCGCGCACTGCGGGCCGCAATCGGTTGCGACACACAGTGATTTCGCTAAGGCGTATGCGGCGGGTGTGCTGCTTCGTGCAGCAGGGTGAGAGTGCATGGTGGAGGTGGAGGTGTGCACCCTTGAGTCCAATTCGTGGCTCACGCGCCGCAGACTGCCTCTTGCCCTCGGGCTGAGAGCGATGTTCAAAGCGCGTGAAACTCAATTCAGACTACTCTTAGGGCTGTCGTGTCTAATTTTTTCCCCTCGTCCGCTCTTCGTGAGTGTCATGACGCGGCCGATATTTTGCGAATTCGTTCTGTCAATTCATATCGCATCCCGTCGATCAATAAATCTGCTACGTTTTCATCTCCATGCTCGTTGACTTCTTCAACATTTGATCCGTCTCGATTGGTGTGAAGCAGTGATCGCGGGATTCTGGATTAACAGGAATGCCTGGCGGTCTGCTGGGCCATATCGTCCCTATGTTGGCCTTCTACCCGCACAGTTGGCCGATATGTTGAAGTCCCCGTACATGAGGCAAGGAACACCAAGAAACCGAGGGTCCGCGACGGCGAAGTCATGAAGAACTCGGTGACCAAAACTTAGTCTGGAGTCATCTTGACAGGTCCTCGTCTAGCCCAACGGCGTTTCCACGATCCAGCAGCAGGGTCCGAGCGCTTTTTGCTGCTTAAAAGCCGTCGAAGTGAGCTCTATGTCTCCCCATCATGACAGTCCGAAGGCCGCGACACTCATCCCACACAGGTCGTCATCGCGCTTTTGCTCGATGCACGCGCCATTATTTGTGAGCGAGTCAGGTCTGACCGCCCTCCTCGATCGGCTTTATCAGGGCCTTGTCTTCATGGACTACGCGACGTATCATAAAACGATGCAAGCGTCGTCATCCATTCGTTGACGTCTTCAAGCGTTGTACAATCTTTTATGTTGTACAATCCCGACGATCATATGGAGAAGATTCCCAATGACCCAGCATAGGGGAATCCTAAAAGGGATTGCCTGGCCGAAATGGCTCTGGGAGGCGTGGTTGTGGACGTTGCGTCCAACGAGCCTCAACCAGCGCTTGTTACTTGAAACGCGTCGCGAGGACCGAGTGGGCCCCATGTCGTTGTCGCACCGCGCTGTCCCCGCATGCTATCTCGTGGCTTGGCCAGCACGCAGGGCTGCGACTGGTCGCAGCGCATGCTTCGACCCTTGAGCAGAGAAACGAATGATGTCGCATCATCTCTCTCAAGGGCTCCTGTGGGATGTCCAATTTGGAGTATGCGGCATGCTTGGCAGCAATTATGCGTGTGCACAGACTGGAATGGGCCTTGCTCTTGAGTTCAATTCGCGGCTCGCGATCATGCAGATTGCGAACCCGAAGTCAGACTGCTCTCGGGCTGTCATGAAATTTTTGGATCCTGTTGCTCTTCGAGTGACTGTTTTGATTCCTTTGGCGTTAGTTTACCCATCACACCGTACGCTCAATTGTAGTCGTGGTTGACTTTATCGGTATCCTGCCAATTTCAGGAATGTATATAAATATATGCAGCATTAGATCATAAGATACTCGGGCTACGTCCTCCTGTTATCGCATATGACAATATGCTCCATCTAACAGCTACTCCGCCCCTCTCTAGATCTTGCCAATAAGCAAGTTTCTGGTGATCTCTCTTCCTGTGATACGAACAGTCTTCCATAATGTCGGGATATCAAGCGTCGACGTCAGTGTGTCTGCGAACCCAAACGGCAGCATTAACGGAATCCAGCCTACGTTCCCACCAATCAGCCATGGCTTAAGACCGGACAAAAGAAATCACCAACCTCTCGCGTACTCCATTGCCCAGCAGCCCTTGTGCATCTTGTACTGTTTTGCGACGCCCCGCGGCATCAAGTGGACGTCGCCCGGGACATACTTCTCCATCTCCAGCGCACCAGGCTGGAACGCCCACTGCTCACCCTTCAGGATGTGGAAGTAGTCGTCCGCAGTGTGGATGCCCGAGTGGCCCTCCGTGCCCAGCGGTGTGCCGAAGATAATGAGGTACTCGGTGATGGACGCGTGGATGACGTACATCGCGCCCATCGCGCCGCCGGCGTTATTAAACACCCACTCGGACTTGTCGGGGTTGATCGCGATTTGCGTGGAGGGGTACGTAGCGGTGAGGTTGGTGATGATGTGGTCGATCATGCCTTGGGTGGAGTCGGGGGACGCATCGATCGCAGCGCGCGCGAGCTCGTGGAGGAATGGTGGGTCGAAAACGTACCACCGGTCCTATATAACCAGTCGATACACATCACGACAAGGCCTGATAGAAGGCATTAAGAGGGGCATACTTTAATGGTGTCCAAGAAGCTACAGAAGGCAGCGATAGCAAAGACGATGATTCCTCTGAACACCCATTTCGTGAACGAGCCGCGCTGGCCAGCGTGCGAAGGTTTTATGGCCGTCCCGTTGGCAGTCGGCTTAGAATTTGTTGTGGACATGGCGGGACCTGTGTAACGGATGCTAGAGACGTGAAACTTGTGGTCAGAAGAGAAAGACGAAGGAAAGATACGTGCGCACCACCTGGGCTAAATACCACGTCGTCTGCAGTCGTACGACGCGGAGACAATCGAGCGCCCAAAGTCGCGTCGCGACAGCAAATTCTGAAATTACGCGTCGGCCAATCAGCAGCCAGCGTTTGCTGACTAACCGCGCCGAGTGCCCGTTCTAGCTGAACCATGACCTCCGCCAGATGGAAAGCAGAATGGGTCTTAGTGACAAGGGTAGTGTGCGTAGCAGAACCTTTCCAGCTTTTTTTTTTTACTTCTGACTAGCTAACGAAATACAGGATGTCTACAAGAGTACCGATCCTGTCTCTTTCGACCCTTTCAGCGGCATTTCGCCCATCTGGCGGTGGAGTATAAGATGGGTCGATTCCTAGCTTCTTTCGGAGAGCAACAACTACCACAGATAAGATGTCGTATGACTGGGAGAAAGCTCGAAAGCGCCAAGAGATGCCTTTGCCTCCTCTCGAGGCCCCGGACATTGCTGGTCAGACCATTGTCGTCACCGGCGGCAACACCGGTAAGTCCGACCGTCTTCAGGTTTCCTCGGACCACAAATTGAAATCGGCCGTAATATCCTAGGCATAGGTTTTGAGGTAGCCAATTACATCGCTACTCATGGCGCGGCGAAGGTGATCCTTGCTTGTCGCAATCCGGCCAAGGGCATAGCGGCCGCAGAGGCCATCTTGAAAGAGACGCATCGGGACGCGAGCGCCGTCGAGTTCTGGCCACTCGACTTGGCATCTTTCGCGAGCGTCAGGGCATTCGTTCAGCGTTACAAGGGGAGCGGTTTGCCGCTCGATATTCTCGTGAACAATGCTGCATTGCATAGCGTTGGCAAGCGAACGACCGAAGATGCGCTCGACTTTTTGTAAGTCACCTAACCGGCGTTCAATCGGGTCATTCACTCATTTTGCATGTCTATGATGCGTAGGATTCAAGTCGATCATATCAGCCCACTCTCGCTGACTCTGCTTCTCCTCCCACTGCTGGAGAAGCCCTCGCCTTCGGGCCAGCCCGCTCGCATCGTGTGGGTCACGTCTGAAGGCGCAGCCATCCCTCCCTTCCCCGAAGCATCTTTCCCACAGCCCGTAACCGCCCTCTGCGCCCGACCGTTCCCGACCCGCGAGGCGGAGCACGAGATGTACTTCACCGCGAAGCTGCTCAACATCATCTGCTGCGTCGAGCTCGCGCGCGCCCTTTCGTCGCCTGCGAAGGGGCTGCGCGAGGTCAAAGTAGCGGCCGCGCACCCCGGCCTCGTCGCGACGGAGCTGGGCAAGAAAAACCTTCAGGGCGAGGACTTCCAGCCCGTGGACCTCGAGGGCCGCTACGGGATGAAGCCGCGCACGCCTTTCCAGGGCGCGAAGACCATCCTTGTGCCCGTCACGTATCCGGTCAGGAAGGTGTGGGGTCGCACGCGCGCGGTCTGGAACGGTGCGACGCATGCGGAGGAGGGGGAGGTTGTGGACCCTGGAATGGCGATCATGCCGGTTTTTGAGAGCATGGAGGTGATGAGCGTGTATCCGGCGAAGGCGCAGGATCTGGAGCTGAGGAAGCGGGTGTGGGAGGATTCGTTAAGGCTCGTCGGGCTGAGAGAGGGTGAGACTCATGCGGAATTCGTGCGCATATGAAGGTGAAGTGAGCCTAACAACGAGTCCAACAACGACAAACGATATGAAGACCCGTCTGACAGATTTGTAGTCGACGCGTTATACCTCAAGGTAACGACCCAGGCAGTAGTCGATGACGTTCGACTTGCCCGAAAGATTATGTCTTATTCGATTAGATACTTCATACTTGTTTTCTTCCGGAAAGTTGAGTCGCGGGTTGTGTATCGCAGGTTTTGTACTATAGCAAGGGGGTCAAGAATGACTTGTGAGAGGCAGTCAGTGCCATTTGCATGGCTCTTGTTATCACATATAGCACGGGGAGACAATGATTTGTCCACCGATTTCATTGAGGAAAGCAGAACGGGGTACATGCCCAGATTTGATTCATATGGAAGACAAACATAACGAGTATGTACTCATGACTCCTCCTACAGTAATACCCCGAATATGACATCGTCAGCAAACGCTCTCGAAGAGCGAATCAAAGGCAAAAAATAAGCCACGACAGCCCAAGAGTAGTCTGAATCGAGTTTCGTGCAGCCGGGCCCCGAAGAGCCCGACCACAAGCACGAGCCGCGAAGTGAACTCAAGGGCGCGCACCTCGCCGCATCTCCACCCTGCCCCTTCCCCAGCCTCATACGCCGCCGGAGCGACGTCAATTAGCGAAATCAACAGCCCCGCGTGAACGCAGCCTCCTCCGCCATGCGGGCATCTCAGAGCCCGTCGTCCAGCAGCGAACGCTGCAAGGCGCGAGAGCGGGTGGAAGCAGGGTGGGTGATACGGAGAGAAAATGAGTATGCACCCGGTCCCCGCGACAATGCCAATCGGCGCGGCACTTTGGGCCGCAACGCCTACCCGCCTCCCGAGACGTCCCCGTCAATCACGAAGGACGGTCGTTCACTGGCGTAGGGCGGACGCCCGCACTTTGCTGGTACGTCGCGTAGCCCGTTCGGGCACGAGCTCTGCTAGAGCCGGTCGAGGGGGACGACGATGCTCAGACCTTAGCCCGCTCATGAGGAGGACGCGCGCTGGAAACGACGGTCTGTATGAAATGAGCATCGCGGCTTTCGGGCTGTCGTGGTGAGGAGAGAGAGAGCGCGTCGGGATGCAAGAAATTATCGAAATTTTGCGTTCGAGCTCCGCCTCGAATGCGGCCGGCGATCAATGGCCAACGCCTCGGTCCGGGTCTATGGGTGCCCAACGGCCTCAAGCTTGAGCTCCTTGAGTCCCTCCCTTACTTCCTCGCCAAAGTATACATACTGCCGTGCCCATACCGTCATGACCGGGTCAAGGACATAATTGAAATTCACAGGTTCTATGGATAGACCTGTGATGTGGCTACCTTCAACCCCACGTTGGTGCGCTGTGCCCACATGCATCGCGATCGCTTGCATTCATTGACTGTATCGTCAATGTCGCACGGCTCCCGCAGGTAAATATCATAGATATTGAATATATTTGACTTTGAGAAGAGTGCTGCAGGGCCTTGTTTCAACGATATGCTTTTTGCCTCCTCCATCTGACGCGCCTTAACGTCGTACAAAGCGAGCGTCATGCATCGTGCGCATTATCCGGAGGCCCTCGAAACTACCTACACGAATCGTTGCGTCGTCTTGTCACATGACGGCATCGTGGTCAAAATTTACAGAATAGAAGCATCCCGAGGTGTACAGATACGACGTTGCCGTGCGTGTACATCTGGGGTTGCTTCCATTCTGCTCATAGCTGATATTTTTCGTATCTACTTGCACCAAGTCGACAGTTCCGCCCCCCCTCTCTCTGTCTAGCTGACTCACTCTCTGGAATTGCAAGACACTTTGATGTTGCAAATGAATGTTTTCGTCTGATATCTCTACCGTCGCTCTCGACAAATCCCCTTCGGGGAGGAGTCTGTTCTGTAAGAGGCCCTTTCTGTTGCAAATATCAGCACCAGGTCCAACACCAGATTTCCCAGGTTCTTCCACTCACCAGCTGGGTGCACATTCTGGACTTGCGCTCAGCAGGACACCTCAGATGGCAGCGGCGGGTAAAGGACATGTGAGAGCGATGGTCCATCTAGCTCGGGCCCAACACCAGTTCTTCGATCTCTCTATCGTGGCCCCGGCCCTTCCTAGGCGCCATAAGTCCTCGCGCATTCTCGGCAGACATCGATCTGGAAGGCGCTTGATCTGTATGTTGTCGTGGGCATGCTCCTGGCGATGATACCGGAAACGTGTACATGTGTTAAGTGGGAGCGTTGGCGGCAGGTTGAAACGACATTCGTTGAGAGGACGCATCAGTAGATGCAAGAAATTAGTCGAGTAGACCAGGAGGGATTTCAAGTTGAGGGAATAACTGACGGTTGAGCAGGCTTTAATAGAATCCAGGACGAAGTGGTGTACCGATCGTTGCGCGTACTGTCTGCCATGGTGATGCTGTCTCTGTGATTGAGAGGCAAGGGAAAAAAGCACGTACAGTCTGTAGCATCAAATGGAAGGAGATAAAGCTGCCAGAATGCTTGATTTGATCGTCGGCACGAAGCTAGTATGTGCGGCGTGGCGTCTGTGAACGCGTAGAGACGCCGTGACCCAGCCCGAGAACATTGGGATATCTGCCCTATTTACACGAATTAGTCGTATTCGTCACAGACAAGATACAGACCTATCAATTTGAGAACAACGGGTTGCACTGTAAACAAAAAACTGAGCCACGCACTCAGTCTTATACGCCGATCAAGGGTCTTCTGTTCACAAAGCTAACACAGGACAGCAACTGAGCAAGCAGATCGGCGCTAGCTATTGAGACCAGATTGAGCAACGAAGTCGGATAGCATCCGTCACGCTCAGGGTTGCGACGCACAGACACGAGAGTTCTCGACTCTCGATCACATTGTAGCTCTTGAAGATGCAAGACAATAGAAAAAGCCGGCGGCGAAGAACAGGGCGCTGTTGACCAGCATGAACGAACGCAGACCTTGGCCAACATACATCAAATCAATCTGTCTCATTCTGTTCCATCGCAGAGGTCTAGGCGAATGTGACACGTACTTTAATTCGGCCGAATCGGCGTGCAATATGACAACTGCGTGATATTCAATGTTTGCATTCGTCTTGTCGGAAAAGAGCTGAGCGCGAGAGGTTCCTGTTCCGTCATCCCCAACCGGCAGATCTCGTATTCAACATCTGGGTGCCTGAGCGCCACCGTTGCAAACGCGTCGCTCGACCCTTCCTCAACGCCCAAGCAGTCATTAGCTGCCAACGTCGCGAAGCTACATCGGCGCTCATCATGCAATCAGGGACCATACGGATTGTGATAAGGCGTGTGTGGTATGTGGCCTCTAATATCCGAGTCGGTTGACTCGGTTGAGGCGCTGAATAATCCCATGTATGTCTAGAAAAATCGTGATTCTCTGCTTGCGGCAATGAGGCAGCGTGAAGGTTGCAGAAGCCTTGATTGACAGGTTTCGATTCTTCTTCATATATGTATCCGGAGATCATCGCTGAAGTACGCAAATATGGAATGTTAAATGCGCCGGTGCGTGTTTTCCTATCCCATCCTTGCATCTATGTTGGGCGAAGAAAGAGAAAGAACGGCTCTGAGAATCACACTACTCCGTTCTCTTTGAAAGTCATCACGGCATGAAGAACACTGACATATCCATTGTCGTAGGAGGATCACTGCGTCGCAATGTGCTAGTCCACGCAAGAGCCGCGCCTTTCTCGGCACTTATAACGAGAAATTCTTCCATTCATGTTGTCTTCGCCAAGGAGCTCAGTTAATGCGGCCCCTGACCTGCCGCGATACATGTGTCCGCTGAGTTCCAAATCTCATTCAACTCTCAGAGTATAGCTGGACTCGTGTGGGATGGCAGCCGCTGCTGTGGTTTACGAAGGTTCACGCTTGTGTATGTTGCATACGGAGATCAGATCAGACGGTGACGCTTCATTTCCGGCTCATTTCATAATTGCAGCTATGAGCTGGTGCGCGCGGCCTGTGCATGTCGATGGCTGGATTGCACACCAACCATGCGCTGCATTTTCCTTGAGGACCGTTACGCCGTCGTGACACGGATGGCCTTTATAATCTCTCCATTATGTGCAAGGTTCCAGCACCCCAGTCTTCATCCCTGAATTCCCCTACACAACCAACAATATCCCCTTCGCCGCAACTTGAACACTAGAGATGGTTGCTCCCCAACGCACAGATCGCAGCAGGTGTCCGACGTTGGTTCCCTACTGTTTGAACCACCGGTGGATCGCTTGGTCAATCGTCGCGATCATTTTTTTTATCGTACTGGGCGTAGTGTTGGGATGGGAGCTCAAGACAACGGAGATCGAGCCACCTGCGGTCCGGGCGGGTTTTTCAGGCAGACGTGTGAGTGATCCGGCTGCATATCGCTCGAGGGTCTGCTCAAGTTTATACAGATTACGGTTGATGTGGATCTTGTTGCCGCAGACCCCATCGCCGGCTCGTTGGGGCTAGATTGGACGGTCACAGATGACTCGTGCTTTGGCTCTGACACGGATCCCAACCCTACCAATTGTCCCACTGTGGACATCTATTTTGACGAGTAGGGGACACACCATGCCATCAGCGGTTATGATCTCATGCGACTTCCTGACAGAAACTTGCTGTTCCGAGAGGATCCAGAGGATCCTGACAAAGAGGCTCCGACCAGCAACGTGCCGTCGACACCCGTTTTCAAGTTCAATGCGACTGGGTTTTTCAGCAACCAGAACAACTTGCCCTACTTCCGAACTCGGGTGAACTTGAACAATGATCTCACTCGTCTGGAGTCCACGCCGGAGAACTACCCATTCGACCGGTGCGCTCGCGGAACGCTTTCCCTGTCCGGCTGTCTGTCTCATGTATCGGCATGTTTAGGTATTCTGCTGAGCTGTTTTTCTATGGACAACAAGAGAGCGACAATGCCACTGTCCTCATCTCAATCGGGGAAGCACATGGAGTGGCAGTGTGCGTCTTTCACACTGCAAGGATTCGACGTAGGTGTTTACTGACTTCCTCAAGTGGATTCAAGGCGGAAATCAGTCGTCCTTCCCAGGAAGACATACCACTGTCTGGGATTGATGGCCTTACCGATATAATCCTGCTGATCAGTAGAGCACCTCTCGTGAAAGTCTACGTTATCGTCATTGTCGCAACTATGTGTAAGTTGTGTTCATCTTGTATTATCAAACTATTGTTCATGTTCTGAATGAACGTCCTCTTCATGACAGGGCTGATCACCCTGGTGTTCGCCGTCATCACGATCAAATGTGTACTCTTCGGACATGGCTTAGATGCCAGCATCCTCGTCATCCCGGTGGCAACTTTGTTTGCCTTCACGTCGCTGAGAGCTGCGATGCCGGGAGCTCCCAGTGGATTTGGTAAGCATGACTTCGCGTTTACGGTGTCAGGCACTTACCACCATTTGTTCGAACTCCAGGTGCGATCATAGGTAAGAATACATGGTGATTCCTACCAGCTAATCATGATTGACCGGCACTTAAAGACTTCGTCGGAACGCTGCCGACGTTGGCTTTCCTCACCGTGGAGGTACGCCCTGCCGTTCGATACCCTACACAATCTATTGATGTACATGGTCAAGTCGTTCCTTTGCCTGATGCACCTGATTGTCAGACCAACCGAGACTAACCCGGACAAGGGTAAGGCGTCTTACCGTTTTTATTGCGGTGTGTACCTAATTAGCCACCCGGCCCGCCAACTAGTGAAAGCACGACTTGAAGCTTAATGATTTGGCATAGCGTTCTTATCCACACTTTGGGGCAACCACATTCCTTTGATCATCTCGTAGCATGTTTCCATTCTATCTGGCGGGACCAGCTGGCTTACACATTGCGCGTTCGTCTTTTGTACTTGACCTTTTGGGTTTGTTCGATTTTATGTTTTCTTTTCTGTATTCGTCCTGCCGTCGGCAACGGCGCCGACATTCGCTCGACTCATGCAAGCGGCACATTATGTCAAACACCACGCATTCCAGGCGCTGCCCAATGTTAGTACATTAACTTCGCCCCAGATTATGAGTGGACTTTTTCCCATCCGGTCATGTCGCCGCAGTACGCAGTCTGCTCGCCATCCATTACAGCCAGCGGTTGCTCCACCGCAATTGAAGCGAACAACTATGAGACTGATCGTCACCGCCGCCAACTTGTCACTGGAGTAGCTGGCTCGCCGTTATCGTCATATTTCTCCGAGCTACAGCTCCTGAAGGGCCTCCGCTCTTGCTTAGAAGGTGACCGGACATTATCCTCCGATTCTTTGGTCATGAGTTTGACGCTGGCTAGCGCATAGGATCTTATCGGATCAAGATGCCTTGCATGAAGATATCAGCCCGGAAACCGTTCTTCTCTGTGACAGTGCAGGAATGTACGGCGACATGGACGGCATACTTCTCGACAATGATGATGCCCGGCTGCTGACGGAGTGCGCCGTGACGACTCACCTGGGATCTCCCGAGAGGCGGGTAGGTATTTGTTGCCCAGAGCAAGCAAATCGATTGTACTGGAGAAGTACAGGGCTCGTCGCAGTATATGGCCACGGAACTTCTTTCCAGACCGATGAGGACGAAGTCAACCAGAATTTTATCCTCTGGAAAGATTAATTTCTGAAGCAGTCGTTCAAGAACGTTCTCGGTCAGGTGAAGATAGACCAGATCCTGGATACGCGAAAATCATTAGAACCCTCCGACTGGCTGATCGAGACTAACTTCGGACACACCATTCGTCGAGCATACAGTGCACCGTTGACACGCCTCATGTGGATACTCATGGGTGATGGGATTTACACTGAATTAAAGCGGACAGTTCGAAGGGAATGGGGATGCAGGGAGACGGACCCTGATTGGGAAGAACACTCATTGACGCACAATTTCGTCTTCACGGCGATCGACAATGCTATCAGGGAGGTGCAAGAACTCGAGAACTCTCAGGGTGAGGGTTGCAACGGCGAATGTGCTAGGACCTTGGGCACGCGTACGTAGATTTGGTACAACGGAGGAGGCTGTGAATAAAATTAGTTATACCGTCCGCAGCTTTCAGCGTGTTGCAAAGACCTAGTACCACGCGTCTTGCCCCGATATCGACACGCCTATTCCGCGCATTTTCCGCCCTTCTATAAAGCCTTCAAAAGCCAAGCTCGCCGGCTAGCCGGACGCACCGTGCCCTTTCCACCCGCTATCATTGTTATTGCACGACGATAGCGGGCGTGAAGTGTGAGGTGATCGCCGCTAGCTATTCACCAGGATAGCTCGCATGCTTTGTCCGACTATCGATGTGATTGCAGTTGCTGGAAGGTCTGCACGCGTGCATACTTAGAAGTTAAGGACGCGTCGTGTTGACTATAGACAAACTAGGCTGACGTTGACGTCAGCGTATGGAATTTTGTGGAGACAGGGCATCATACACGGCGATATCCACCATGGGTTCAATCTCCTCTACGACAGAGATATCCCTTGTGTACTCCTGGGCAACGATGATGCTTGCGCTGCCATCGACTCGACAGGACAGCACTCCAATGCAATGGTCACAAAAGTGGGGGATACGGCAGAGACCTCCTGAGATCTGGGTCAGCATAAGTTACCAAATAATGGCTTGAAACCGCACTCACGATACACCAGGGCTCGTCGCAGTTCACAAGCGCGGCGTTTCTGTCCGGCGTTGCCTACAATTGGGGAGTGACCCGAAGGCTATACCATGACTTGGAGTCATTCATCTGGGTCCTGGGATACGTCGCAATGAATAGACTGCTCCAAACTGTGAACATAGAGCTACAAGAGGCAACGCACCAGAAACCTTTGGACCAGCAAGAAACAACCAAGAGAAAATGGTCTCTGAGGACATCAAACATCGGGAGATCATTTTGAGAAACCTGTTGAAAGGATCCTTCGGCTAAATTACGATTGGAAGGATCCTGCAGGCGCGATTGTCATTGCAGCCCTTCGACTTAAAGTCGAAGTACGGAGATTGCATGACATCGTGCAGGCGAAAGCTGGCGCGAGGTTCGTAGGCGAAACGCTGGATTCGAACCTTGAGCTTGAACGGCCAGAGCATGATTGGAAGCACGATCTCGTTTTGGAGTTGATAGAGGCTGCGATTCGGGAGCTGCACCAGTTGGAATGAAGTGCTGATGTCTTCGCATCTATGAATCCTGAGGCTGGAAGGTCCCATGGCGGGTAGGACTGGGCAATTGTCCGCATAGGGGAGCAAGGGCCGTGCTGCATGCGACGGGAAGGACAGACTTCTCTCCAGCTGGTAGATGATATGGGTGTAATCAATGTAGACGATGGTTGTTTATAATCGGGTCCATTCTAGCCTACGCACCAGCCGGAACACCTTTCATGCGTGATATCAACTGGTCTCCTGCCCCCAGTCGCTGGTAGGTGTCAGACTTGAACTGAGTCCCCGTTAGAATGTACTCGCATTCAACAGTCAAGGGAAGAGCCACGTACTCAATCATGTACCAACAAGATTCCCTTGGTGCATAGAACTTTGTCTATGTTAGGCGTGGCACCTTGCATTGTAACGTCGATCCAGAGGTCCTTCTCAGCAATGATGATGCCAGGCCAACGACATGCTTGTCAACAACGATGATGCCCGCAGCGCCATCGCCAGAACAAAAGGACAGACAGCTCACCTCGAAGCAAGGGCACGCCCGTTTGAGATGCAGTTCAGTGTCCGATTGCCAGGGCTACCACAAAAAGCACTCACGATGCAAGATGGTTCGTCCCAGTATGTGGCGGTGGAGATTACGGAGGGCGTCATGCGCTACGAGTGACTCGCTCGGACGTCAGGCGTGGCGCTCATCTGGGTGTTGGGCTACATTTCGAGGAAGAGGCTGTTGCACGCTGGAGCTTGAGCTAGAAAGCGCAGGGGACCATCAGCTGCACACGGAAACCGAACAGGACAACGGGGAAGCCGCTAAGGTCAGCTTCATTCGCTGTAGGACCGATCCCTAAAGCACGCATATAGAAACGGCTTCAGGCTGGCGATACCAAAGGATATTCTGCTGCAGCGTATGGCGAGGAAGTCCTTCGACGAGTTCTTGACAATCGTTATCCTGCCTTTATTTGGAGCTTTGAGTCAATGCGAAGAGCAGCATTTTGCTGGACACAGCGTTCGGGTACCGGGGACTGAAGATATACGACATTTACGGCGCATATAGCCAGGATAGGCGGACTGCGCAGACCTGATTAGTTGGAAAGCACGATCTGACGCACGATTGTTCTTCGAAAGGGAAACAAAACCCCGTTCAAGCCAGCGAATTATATGCACTGCAATTAGATCCGGCTGCGCGAGACGCGTGTCGATACATCCATTTACAATCCTCGCGACGAACCACAAATGCCCATCCTCTGACGGAACCAGACGTCAACGATACACCGCCCAATAAATAACCAAACAGCAACATCACCGAGCCTAGGCGCCCTCGTCCATACCCTTCCCCACAAGCGCACCCACCCACGTCTCGAACGCGACCTGGTCCATCACGCCCGCGCCGTCGAAGAACGCGTTGTAGCCCCGCGCGTCCGCGGCCGTGCGCCGCGCGAGCAGGGACTTGCCGCCGCTCGTCGAGCGCACGTACGTCATGCTCAGCGCGTACTGCGGCGCCGGCGCCGGCGCGGCGGGCGTGGGTCGTGGCGGCGCAGGGACGGTCGAGGAGGAGAGGGTTATCCGCTCGGTCAGGATCTGGAGGGTGCGGGTGAGGCAGTAAGAATGGGGTGGATGCATGGGACTTACGCGTTTGTCAAAGGTTTTGCGCTTGCCGACAAAGATGATGTCGCCTTCGATGAAGTAGGCGTAGAGGGTTTGCAGGAGCGTGAGCGCGATGTACCTGGACGCGTCGCCGTCAGCTCGTCACACGATAACCGATCGCCGGCGCGCTTGCATCATCGCGCTAGCGAGGGTGGGCAGGGAGAGAGAAGAAACACGCACAGAATAAGGCCCGCCCACACCACAGGCTTCGCCTGCTCGAACTCGACGCGCCAGCCGTAGAACGCGGTGCCCGCAGCGACGAACACGGCCGCCCACCCGAGCGCGAGCCGCACGTCCGTATGCAGATACGACTGCTTGAACAGATGCGGGCGCGACAGGAACTGCCTCCGCCCAGTGCAACGCAAACAAGGTCAGCACACCCAGGGAACAGCGCAAGAGAAGAGGGGCACGCACGCGCTTGACAGCGTCATCGCATGCGTTTTTGAGCTCGGTGAGGTTCGCGTTGTTTACTTTGACGACGTCGCGCTCGTCCTGCGACGGCGCAAAGAGGTTGAGCGGCGGCGTTGGTGCGTTCGGGTCGGCTTTGGCGTCGGGCGGGGGCGTTGGTGTTGGTGTCGTGCCGTTGCCGTTGGCGGTCTTTTTGCTGCGTGCCATGGTCGTGATGATGTGATAGAGGCTACGGTCGTAAGTCTTGTATGTTTCCACTCGTTCAGAACAGAAAGAACGGTGCGTACGGCAGAATGGAGGAGGGGAAGGAGGGAAATGAAGAGGGAAACAGGTGATGGTGGCAGCGCGAATGGAACCCGGGCTTGGCGCGCAACGTGGCGAACCAGTTTGCCGCTCGGTTCGCGCCCTGGGAGGCTCTAAATAACTCACATCGACCTTCTCTACAATTCTACAGATAGTTTACAGTCACGATGACCAAAAGCTAGTATAGATGCGCTCTATTCATAATCTAGATGAATCACAAGCAAAAGCACGCGTCATGGATTCGCAGGATCCCTCTCATACGCCTCACACCCGACCGCCCTCAACCACCGCGCCCGCTCCTCATTCCTCATCGCGCATCGCGCGACCGTAAGCCCCGGCGACCCCGCGCGCGAAGACTCCGCGTGGTCAACCAGCGCGCCGTGCCGCAAACGCATGCCGGAGAACGGCGCGTCGGGCTTCGGGCCCGGCGGCGGGCTGCGCGACAGCGTAGGCAGGCGGAGCGCGTGCTCTGGGAGCGTCGCGGGGTCTGCGGCGTGGTGGAAGATGCGGATGAGCTGCGCGGCGGAGAGCGTAGGCGCGAGGAAGGCGAGGATGTGGTGCTGCAGCTCGAGGGGCAGGCGCGCGAAGGCGTCGGTGCGGGGCGATTCTGCTGAAGCACTTGATGATGAGTCGCCTTCCGAGCCTGAGAGGTGGTTTCGGTGCTTCTGTGGTCTAAGAAGGAGGAGTCGGCAGTAGCGCAGCATGCCCAGCGCCTCGCTCTGCACCGCCCGCGCGAGATAATCATTCCGCCACAGCAGGTCCTTGAGGTGGTCCTGGCTCTGCCGCCACGACGACATGCTCGTGCTCTCCTCCGAGTCCTCGCAAGACCCGCCGTCGGGCCGCACGAAGCAGTTCGAGAACATCTCGAGCTTCGTGAGGTGGAAATTTCCCTGCTGCACGGCGGCGATGATCGCCTGTATCGCGGGGTAGGTCAGCTGGTTCCCGTTCAGCGTGAGGCACGACAGGGGCTGCGAGCGCGGCGCAAGGAGGTAATCGACAAGGTAGGGCGCGGAGAGGGCGGTCAGGCCGATCGCGGAGAAGTGCAGGACTTCGAGGTGGGGACAGGAGAGCAGGGGCATGAATTGGGCGATGAAGGCATCGCCGAGCGTTCTGTTGGTCGAGAGAGCGAGCGTCTGCACATGCGAGTTGCTCACGGCGAGTGCAAACGCCGACACTGCCTCTGAGTCGCCCGAGAAGAGATTCTGCGTTGGACGAGCGTCGAATGAGCATATCTTGACAAATTAGTCACTCCAAACTTACATTCTGCAGAAATAGATCACGCAAAGACGTGTTTCCGTGAAGATACCGAGCGATAGCACGCAGACCGCGGTCGCCAATCTCGTTGCTGTTCAGACTGATCTCTTCGACCTTGTACGTCCGCCCCTCTTCGGTGCAGAGAAAATCGAACAGGACCTCGCAGCCCTCGTCGCCCAGGCGGTTATGCCCGAGCAGAAGTCTAGTGACAAACCTACGGCTTGTGACAGTCAGAATGATGCTCTGTGCACCTGGCAAGCAGAATGTTCAATGAGGTCTGTGTATCTGGGGATAAGTAAGACATACCGCTGGCGCCAGTGTGGCCACGGTCGCTGCAGTCGACGTGCCCGCGTGAAGCAAGGGAGAGCGCGAGCGATCTGGGCTGCTTGCTAAATTGCACACGCTCGAGCGCGTGACCGCCAGCCATAAGCATCGGAGAAGCCATGTCCTGTTAAAGGTTTATAGGCTATATATAATGTGTTTGAGGCAACCGAAGGGCGATGAAACGAGGCATGAGGAAAGCCGCTGGATGACTGAAGGGTGTTATCCCGGACTGACCGAGCCAGGCCGACTCGATCGGGGCATGTCAGGACCCCTGAGTATTGGTACTGATGTCGTTGCGGGATCCGTACAGAAAATGTAGATTTGGCCGGTACGGCCGGTTCAAAATCCCGACAAATGGGGGGTCCAGCCTCGCAGTGTTGTGCCCGACCCGGTCAGACCCCAGAGTCAGACCCGGTCAGACCTTTCGACCGCCGTTGACTTGACCCAAGTCAAAGGTCAGGTGGCAACAACGGCAAGACTGCGGCATGAGCGGCATCTCCGGCACGAGTTGCAGAATTATAATTATGATTTTGTGTAGTAATATAAGTAGACTACTAGGAGGATTCATTAATGTATGAAGTGAAGGCGAGAACGAGCGGCGAGCGCAATGCGAGCGACGAAAAGTTACCTGTGTCTATTGTAGACCCCGATAGAATTTAAGTATACCATGGCGACGGAGTAATGAACATTGCATCTAAGCAACCTGGGGTGGTAGCTCGGGCTGAGCAAGACGGCTGCCGTAGACAAAGGAGTAGATATCTTCGTGCTCCCTATTCTCTTGTTGAAGGCGTTCTTCCCCGGCACTCCAGAATTCCAGAAGAATGCGAGTTGATGATCCTGCGCCTGCATCATGGGGCGACGGGTATCGAAACAGGTTCTTGAGGCTATAATGTTCGTCTACCGGTGATCCCGCAGCATTGCTCTGCAGCAGCGCATCTGATCGAGCTTGTGACGATGCCGAACCCGCTATTGTGTTGGGTACGTTTGCTTGTAGATATCCATTCTCTGCCGAGAAGCTTGCGCCTTGAAACGAATGTGGATTGTTCAGTGTTGGGGGTACATGGAATGCAGGGTTAGGTGGCGCTGCACTGTAAAACGGGTCGAAAGCACTAGCAGCTGGCGGCGGCGGCGGCGGCGCTGCGTACATCAACATGTTGGGATCTTCGTCTGGGCGCGAGAGCTCGGTGCTATTGCTCCATTGATAAGTGCCGCTGCTGTGTTGATCTGCCGTGGGTAGGGATACGGCGCAGGCCGTAGGCAGTGGCAAATAGGAAAAATTCTCGACGGGGGGTGTCGAACCATCAAAGATGTCGAGCGGGGCAGCTTGTGACATAAGCTGTTGTGCTATCGTGAGGAACCGATTCTCGCCATCTTCGTGGTCGATGACAGTGAATAGATCCAATAGATCCGACTGGCCACCTTGACTGCTGGTAGGAATCGCAGTTGCTTGTGCCGATTTCTCGATCTCGCCAAATGTTCGTCTTTTCCTATCCTTTGCAGGCGATCCGAAAGTCTTGTCCAAGTCATCCTTGATGATGGCTTGATCTCGAACTCGCTCGTTACTTAGAC
Organism: Hericium coralloides; assembly: GCA_003675405.1. Lineage (NCBI taxonomy): Eukaryota > Fungi > Basidiomycota > Agaricomycetes > Russulales > Hericiaceae > Hericium > Hericium coralloides. The sequence goes on along the minus strand of QUOP01000029.1, from coordinate 23,695 downwards.
GGTTCCGGAGATTTGATTGTATGACTCCAAATGTACTGAAGTTTCTTTCGACTGGTGCGGAGTTTGCGACGATGCTGAGAACACATATCGCTAGATTCGCTAAGCCTGGGGCACCGTTAAGGGGCGGCGAAGGAGTGATATCGGCTGATGGGGAGGTATCAGGGAGAGGCAGTCGTTCGCGCCATATGGCAATTGGATTCACATCCTCGCCCTTCGATGAGCTCCAGTCAGATGGCACTGAAGTTTTATATCAAGGTTGTGAGACTCACCTTATCTCTCGCCCGTCTTGAGTGCCGCTGAAGCCCCATCTGTTCATCCGACCAATGTATATCATAGCGCAGGTAGCTTATGAACGACTCAACAAAGTCGTTATCAGGCTCAGTATTGAAAAAGCGTCTGAACGCATTGGTAGCGAGCTTGATCAGGATGCTTGGTAGTCTGAAGGGGCTATTTGTTGCAAAGCATGTTGCACGTACGTAGGGGTTGAGGACCAAAGCGAGAATAAAAGTGTCCCGGTCTTGTTTTGCCCATCGCTTCTCAAGGCTGTTGTGGACAATGTTGCAGATAATGGGGTCATATGCGCTCAGCGAGAATGTTCGGTACAAGTTTGCGAGCATGGTCAGAATGACATCAAGGCGAGCGTAGTCGCTTTGGCAGATATTTGCGGCGATCGCAAGGGGCTCGAGATGCAGCTTTGCCCTGATAAGGTATATCAGCTATCTAGCATGTTGCCACGCTATGACAGTTCGACGTACTCTTGTAAGCAAGACCAGAATTGCTCGTCCTCCAAGATGCCGATGATCTCCTGCGCTTTCCGTTTTGCGTCGCTTCTAGTTCCTGCACAAACAACCAGCTGTTCCTTCTCCTCTTCAACCAGCTGCCGAAACGCCTTTCGCACTTCAAGAAGCCTTGTAACGCAGAGGTAATGTGATGTCCATCGAGTGAGGACTGGTAAGATAAGCGAGTACTGACGACGAAGCTGCCTCATTTCTGCAGCTTTGAGGTATCCAAGGGCACGAGTGTGGTTGTTGAACCATTTGACAACTTCGAGTGCTTTGTCAATGACCGTCACAAAGAATGTCTTTCCTTTGAAGATGTCGCCAACTACCAGATTGACCTGATAGGTATCAGCCTCGCAGCGCAGCTCCGCAATCTACTGAATCACTCACCTGATGAGCCCAGCAGTCAACCGTCATGATCCATGGCCTTTTCGCAACCAGTAAGCGTCGCATTTTCGCCGACTCGCTGCTTGCATCTGTACACCACCCAACGATACAGACTTTCAGGACATTAACGCAATAGTCGATCTCATTTAGAACAATCTCTAGCAAGCTCTCGGCGGTCTTTGGCTGACTTGAGACATCATGCGTATTCAGGAGATATGGCTATTATCACATAGTAAGTGTACTGTTCAGATGGACAGTGAAAACTCCTTACCGTGAACTCAATGTTGGCCATGGCAGCGATAATTGAAGCTTTTGCAGGATTCTTCCAGCCATCGCATTGCCCAGTTGCGAACCGATCCCTTACCAGTGGCGCGTACTTCTCCCGCACGTTTTGTGCCTCCTGCTCTAGAATCCGACCACTCAGCTCCTTCCTACCGGGGAGCACAAGGTGAGGTAAATACTTCTGAAAGAAGTATCGCCAGTATGGTCGATCGACAACATGAAATGCGATGTTTCCCGCTATGAGAAGATGGAGAAGGTCAATGTGAAATTCTGCCTGCAAGGATGCTGGTGATCGCATGACTGGTACTGTCTCCGCATAGAAGCCCGCTTCGCTAAAAGAACCCGACTCGGTGAGTTCCTCTTGACTTCGCTGGCACTTTGTAGGTCGCTCTGACGCTGCATCTCCTGTTATACTAGGGTTGCGCACTGCACTGCGCCAAGCATCGATGTTGAGATTTCCCCGGTCGAACGAGGACGCGGAGTCAGGCTTGATGCTCCCGCAGCTTGAAGACGCGCTGAGCGGCATCGCTCGGATGGACGAGTCGGGGACAGTCAAGCCGGTACGTCTGTTGTCTGTTCTATGCTTACGAGCATTCAGTTGGCCGACTGCCCACTCTTTCTTCTCCTCAGGAACGTGTCGGCATTCCTTGACAAGGTGGGTGTAAAGCCGCTCAACTTTGCCGCATATTGCGGTTTCGCTCGTCAACACTGTCGCTCGAGTCAGTAATGCCGCCATGTCCAACCCTACTATGTACTTACATGTCGTAGTAATCGCCTCCTCTGAAGGTACTGCAGGGCCCGTAAGTCCAGGAACTTGACCGGCAGCCGCCAGCGAATCCCGCGCCTGGCAAAGAATTACATTGACCTGGTCAGCAATGCAATGCTTGCACCAAGTCTCCCAGTGACTTTTGTCGGTCTTGTAGCGCTTGTCACCTTGGATAAACTCATTCCAGACAGGATCTTGTCCGTAATTCTTCTTCTTTGAGGCCTGCATAGAGGAACTGAAACGAGGACATGGGCGGCGAGGCGGCGACGCGTTGCTAGCTTCGACGCGTCTGACTTAGTGACTTGGTGCTTTCGACGCGTCTTGACTTAGCGTAATACTTAGTACGTCTCCGTATGAAATAATAAATCAATTTATTTTGTTGTACATAAGACTTCGGCCGGCATCCAAAACCCTAACTTGACTTCCTGATAACCTGAGAAAAGTCAGACCCTGGTCAATGACCGGGGTCTGACCTGGGTCAGAGTCACCGACCGCGTCAGGAGACAAAAGGTCGAAGATTAGCCGACCACCACTGCAGCCTCGGGAGGTCAGTTCAGGTATCCGTACGGGCCAGCCAGCCTCGGGTCGAAGTCGTTTCATTGTCCGTACATGTATAGCCTGGTTAGTGTAGTGGTTGAAATAAAATCTGGTGCCTGTTACTCTTGCGGCAATGCTCTCGGGTTCGAGCCTTGAGTACGCCATTTTTCTGAATGTCGCCTCGACAACGACGCGACTCTACCAAGTTCGTTTTAGCATCTCGCGGTGTTGACGACTTCTTTTTTCCTCGCGCCCTCACCGCCGGATGCACGGATGTCGTCAACCACTCTTCCCATCAATATACCCTCTGTAAGTTGACCCAATGCTCTTAATGTTAACTCTCTTTTCATTCTTTGCTCATGAACAATAAAAGGACGACGACGACGGGGGCTCAGGTCCTGGCAACAGTGCCCTTACCATCCCGGTAACAATATCCAACATCCCAGCCAACAATGTCCCCATAGCTCAGTTCCTAAATCTCCAACTCCCCCTACTGTCGCTCGATATCCCCCTAATGAAGGCAAAAAAATGGTTCAGCACCGATAAGCCACAGGAAATGACAACTGGATTCGCCCGCCAAGTACCTAGCTTCGCTCAGATCCAGCAACTAGAGGCCGCGTTCGAAAAGCAATATCGTCTTGGAGCCCGGTCTATTGTGGACATCCGGTTCAATAATGGGACCGACCGCCTTCCGCTATGGATCTTGACATACTGGAAAGCCATGGCGCTCGTGATCCAAGGGCAGCGAACATGGATAGAATGTGATGTATGGTCAGCGAAGGAGTCTCGCAGTCCCGCGACAACAGCTTTATTTGACAAGATACGTACCTTCTTCGAATCGACGGGCTGGAACAGCCAGGTTCGCTGCTTCGACATCCCTACAAGCATCCTTGAGCTATCCCACCTCCTGGGTCAGCATTGGTTAACGGACAACCATCTGGACATAATGATGGCTTCAATAGGTTCACGTACCCGTCGGGATAAAACCATCGCTTCGCGCATCGTTATTGGCAACACAATCCTTTCAAGAGCACTGGTGCAAGTCGCAGATAAGTGGCACAATATCGAAGAGCCATCTAGTCGGCAGGCTATTGTCCTGCAATACGAGTCGCTGGTGAAGGACTCGGGTCGACACATCTTATACTATCCAGGCTTTGTCCGCTTGAATCACTGGGTTGCAGTACGGATTGATTTCGATGCAAGAACTGTAGCCTATGGTGACACACAATACGGTGACTTTCGCCGAAACCTACGGGCCAGACAAAAGTGACCTAAGGCCGCAAGTTACGGGCTGGTCAAACGAGCTCAAATGACACCTTTTTGGTCCGTAAGCTATGGGCGAGCTCAGTTTCCACATAGACCGCAAGTTACGGGCCAGCTTATATAGATGTGTACCGTAGGTTACGACTGAGCTGGTAGGGGGTATTTTTCCGGTGCCGGACTAATGGAATTATGCTCAGACCGGACTACTTTTTCTGGCTCCGGACTGCTTTTTCTGGGCTTGGACTATGGATTACCTAAGATAATACAGGAGTACGGACTATAAAATGGGAGCTATGGACTGTGGAATGGCAGTGCGGACTACGGACTATAGATTTTGGACTCCGGACTATGGACTTCGGACTACTGAACAGGACTACGGACTACAGGGCAGGACTAAGGACTACAGGGCAGGACTACGGATTACGGACTATGGACTATGGACTAAAGACTAAGGACTACGGACTAAGGACTACAGACAAAGGACTACGGACTAAGGACTAAGGACTAAGGACTACGGACTAAGGACTACGGACTAAGGACTACGGACTACGGACTAAGGTCTAAGGTCTAAGGTCTAAGGTCTACGGACTACAGAGCAGGACTACGGACTACAAGACACTACGGACTAAGGACTAAGGACTACGGACTAAGGACTAAAGACTACGGACTACGGACTACGGACTACCGTCTAAGGTCTAAGGACTAAGGTCTAAGGACTACGGACTAAGGACTACGGACTACAGAGCAGGACTACGGACTACAGAGCAGGACTACGGACTACAAGACACTATGGTCTAAGGTCTAAGGACTAAGGACTAAGGACTAAGGACTAAGGACTAAGGACTACAGACTATAGGGCAGGATTATGTATGGACTACGGACTATGGACTAACTTCAAAAGGATTGAGGACTTTGTGTAGTGGCAGGACCACCATGCAGTGGTAACACTTCTCGCAGCCCGGGGATGAGAGTGAACGATGTGGTGACATGGCCGAATGAGATGGTAACAGAGGGGTGCTCTCCAGAGGGGACCCGCTCCAGTCCTCGAGACCTATAGAGGGACAACAACTCAATCAGGAGCTTCGTGCTACAGGTCGAGGAAATCCTCTCGACTCTGCGGCAAAAAAGGAAGCATTCCTGAGGACAGACTCACCTGAGAATTCAGAAGAGCCACCGAAGGACACACGAGAGAGAGAGAAAGAGAGAAAGGAAATGAAAAACAGAAAAGAAAGTTAAGGCGCTCGAGCCCGAAAGGGCCAGGGGAGGAAGATCAAGAAATAGTAGAAGTGCTACGTGTACATCAGATGATACTGCTGAATTCTGACTCCGCTTTGCTGTTACCGAGCTTCTCGGCATGGACTTCCTAATTTGTATGATGTGTCTCACGGTCCTGCCAGGCTGTTGGTCAGTGTCCTGCTACACTTCAGAATGAGGATTATAGAACAGGACTATAGCCCACAGATTTCGGACCATGACTCAAGGTTTTGGAACATGGCTCCGGACTCTGAACTAACTATAGACTAAGAATTTCGGACTTCGGACTTCGGACTTCGGACTTCGGACTTCGAACTGCAGACTTCAGACTTCGGACTACAACCTCTGCACTTTGTATTGAACATGATCAAATAGGCATCATGACTAGCAATTATTGAACAAAATATCTGTACATAAGAAAAAGGCTATTCTAGTGTTGAACTTGTTTATTACAAGATAAAGAATGAGCACAGGATGAAACAATCAAAGGTGAGGCTCATTAGTGATAGTCAACATTTGAAGTTGACGCGTCATCAGTCCTACAGCCACAAGACTTATATGCTTAGTATCTGAGTATTAACAAATCAAATCAAATACTATAAACTTAGCAAAAATAACAGCATATACCTTAAACTTATACAATACTTGGAAGTCCAACAAATTTATATCTTATTTAATATTGTGTACGGAATGGCAGATATAAGTTAATGAAGTCTAAAAATTAGCCCCTGTCATAGTGTCCGGCAATTACCGGCAACTGAAATTGTAACTCCGCTGGATATAACCGGCATGTCACAAGTATACCACATCACTTCAGTCACTTTACCACTACTTCAGACCAATATTCAAGACTGTTTGCTTGTAATCTTTAGAGACTTTAAACTTAATGCCTATTTTGTAGTTTATAGTCCAAAGTGCAGAGGTTGTAGTCCGAAGTCTGAAGTCTGAAGTTCGAAGTCCGAAGTCCGAAGTCCGAAGTCCGAAATTCTTAGTCTATAGTTAGTTCAGAGTCCGGAGCCATGTTCCAAAACCTTGAGTCATGGTCCGAAATCTGTGGGCTATAGTCCTGTTCTATAATCCTCATTCTGAAGTGTAGCAGGACACTGACCAACAGCCTGGCAGGACCGTGAGACACATCATACAAATTAGGAAGTCCATGCCGAGAAGCTCGGTAACAGCAAAGCGGAGTCAGAATTCAGCAGTATCATCTGATGTACACGTAGCACTTCTACTATTTCTTGATCTTCCTCCCCCGGCCCTTTCGGGCTCGAGCGCCTTAACTTTCTTTTCTGTTTTTCATTTCCTTTCTCTCTTTCTCTCTCTCTCGTGTGTCCTTCGGTGGCTCTTCTGAATTCTCAGGTGAGTCTGTCCTCAGGAATGCTTCCTTTCTTGCTGCAGAGTCGAGAGGATTTCCTCGACCTGTAGCGCGAAGCTCCTGATTGAGTCATTGTCCCTCTATAGGTCTCGAGGACTGGAGCGAGTCCCCTCTGGAGAGCACCCCTCTGTTACCATCTCATTCGGCCATGTCACCACATCGTTCACTCTCGTCCCCGGGCTGCGAGAAGTGTTACCACTGCATGGTGGTCCTGCCACTACACGAAGTCCTCAATCCTTCAAGTTAGTCCATAGTCCGTAGTCCGTACATAATCCTGCTCTGTAGTCCGTAGTCCGTAGTCCTTAGTCCGTAGTCCTTAGACCTTAGACCTTAGTCCTTAGTCCTTAGTCCATAGTGTCTTGTAGTCCGTAGTCCTGCTCTGTAGTCCGTAGTCCTTAGACCTTAGACCTTAGACCGTAGACCTTAGACCGTAGACCTTAGACCTTAGTCCTTAGTCCTTAGTCCTTAGTCCGTAGTCCTTAGTCCGTAGTCCTTAGTCCTTAGTCCGTAGTGTCTTGTAGTCCGTAGTCCTGCTCTGTAGTCCGTAGACCTTAGACCTTAGACCTTAGACCTTAGTCCGTAGTCCGTAGTCCTTAGTCCGTAGTCCTTAGTCCGTAGTCCTTAGTCCTTAGTCCTTAGTCCGTAGTCCTTTGTCCGTAGTCCTTAGTCCGTAGTCCTTAGTCTTTAGTCCATAGTCCATAGTCCGTAATCCGTAGTCCTGCCCTGTAGTCCTTAGTCCTGCCCTGTAGTCCGTAGTCCTGTTCAGTAGTCCGAAGTCCATAGTCCGGAGTCCAAAATCTATAGTCCGTAGTCCGCACTGCCATTCCACAGTCCATAGCTCCCATTTTATAGTCCGTACTCCTGTATTATCTTAGGTAATCCATAGTCCAAGCCCAGAAAAAGCAGTCCGGAGCCAGAAAAAGTAGTCCGGTCTGAGCATAATTCCATTAGTCCGGCACCGGAAAAATACCCCCTACCAGCTCAGTCGTAACCTACGGTACACATCTATATAAGCTGGCCCGTAACTTGCGGTCTATGTGGAAACTGAGCTCGCCCGTAGCTTACGGACCAAAAAGGTGTTATTTGAGCTCGTTTGACCAGCCCGTAACTTGCGGCCTTAGGTCACTTTTGTCTGGCCCGTAGGTTTCGGCGAAAGTCACACCATTGACTGATGGTGAGTTTAAATCAGCTACATATATGATCATGATTTAAATGGTACATTACAGGCGACTCACTGGTGCATCAATCACATCTACCATCGGAGTTCTTCGATGGCGTTCAGGCATGGCTACGCGCACGCTTTGGAGGACCGTTCGAGATACTGGGTGACACGCTCGAACATGGATCACAGAGTGATGTTGTTTCCTGTGGCTTGTGTACAACGAACACGATTGCACATGCGGTGCTTGGTGATCCACTATGGACAAGAGCACGGAAAGGCATAGAGAGGGGTCAGTGGTTTTTGACGCTGCTTGAGAACTCCAGATCAATTGTACGTACTTATTGACTAAGCATCTAAATGTGTCTGACCTCGATATACAGCCGCAACCGCTAGATACACTCGTTATGCCCTTGGAGAGTGACAGCGATGAGTCGTCAAATGGGGATAACATCGAACCAGGCATACCGTTGAGTCCAAATTCCAGCACTATCGACATGTTCAGCATCCCGCACAGCGCATCTTCGGATTGCTCGTTCTCGCTAGGCACTGGACACAGTAGCCCGGGCTCAGAAGCCGAAAGCGCGCCGCCTGGGCCTTCTTCTCTTGCGCACTTACTCAACCCTTCGCGAACGCCTCCGCAAAGTATGGGCAGGGGATCTCATGAGACATCTAGTGAAGAGAACGTGTTACGGAGCGGAGAGCGCGACTTCAGCGCATGCTCAAGCCACCAAGACCTATCGGCTTTGTATGACACACCTTTACGCAACGAGGCAGCGTCAAAGGATGCCGAGATGCCCGAAAGTCGTCCAAAGTCGCCAGCAAAGCCTCGGTTCTTTAGCATCTTCACAAAGTCGTACACCAAAGCACCTGGTGCTGAGGGCAAACCTACCAAATCACTGCATCATGAGCGAGCTCGATCACCGATTGCCAGCCTGTCGTCTTCAGTTCGGACAGGCATCAAGGCCATGGGGCGACAGCTATCAGACACAGCGTCGGTCTTGCGCAAGCGTCATCGTAGCTCTGTGTCAGGTGCATCCGAAGCTGGCTCGGCTGGACCGTCTGCTAGGAAGACTCTGCGAAAGGATTCAGCTGGCAAGGGTTCGACACAAAAGAAGGCAGCTGCAAAGGAAACACCTCTAGTCGGAGAAGCTATCAATCTTGGCGCGGTGGGTATCAGTCGATCAGCCACTGCCACCCGCCAGAATCGTGAAAACGCGAGAACTGAAGCGTTCAGGCCATCTATCAAAAAGCTGGAAACACCAGTGGAAGAAAAAGCTCACCGAAAAAGATCCCGACGTCGAGTTCTTCCCCAACAACGCTATCGACGCCCGTCATTCTGTCTGCGGCAATATCATCCTTGGACAAGACATCTATTCTGCCTCACGGTTCCTCCATCACGTCAAAGAATGCGACGGCAATGAGCACGATAGTGACGGAATGAAAGAGCAAACACTTACGAGCATGTGGTCCAAGTCAACCAAGGAACGCCATGCAGAACGCCATGCACGGTCGTCAAAAGGGAAGGAGAGACTGTTACCATGCCCTGGTTTGACAGCGAACGATGACCCACGGATTGCCCGATATACAGCACGCTCCAGGGCTGAAGGGGGTGGAGCACGTTCTCTTCCGGTGATCGCAGCGGAGAGATTTGAAGGAAAAGAATGGTCGGAGCTAGATGAAGACGAAAGAAACCAAGTCAAGGACATTCAAAGACACGAACATACGTGGCGCACCGACCATGAAGGCCAGCGCGTCTTCTCCACAGAGTGCTTACACGAAGTATCCCAGGATCATAAAACACTTGATGGACGGACCTTGCCATGCGCACGGTGCAACACCGTCCTCGGTGACCATCGCTTCAAGGCCGTCATCTGTAAGAAGACACCCGAGGACAAAAACTTCAAGTATACCAACAGTCGGTGGCGTCCTGGCATTCTAGGCTCAATTTACGCCCGTGCTATTGAAGTCAAGGAACTTATCAAAACAGCGGTATTATATATAGTCGGTCATCTTTGACACATACTCACATATGCTTATCAGGATGCGAGAAACTCGCCGGCAGTCAAGTATGCAAAAGGCGTTCTGAAAGGTAAATACAAGGGCTGTGAAGTCTTCACAGGACTAGTTGAAGCGATGGTGTCGAAGCTAGATCGTGAAGAACGCGGTGTAGGCATGCAAAACTTTCGTTACTCACCTTCCTACGACGAGTTTATCCATATCGTCAGCATTCAGAGCCCCGAAGTTCATCGGTTTCTAAGTGAGCATTTGGCTACTCGAACGCAGCGCAGTTTCCGGTGAGTCTCTTGCTTTATCGAGGGTGGGAACTGCTAAGTAACTCGATATCTTGCCCCAGCGAGAAAGAGGCACGCCAGCCCAAATTTCCGATGAAAATATGCGAAAGGACTTACTCATTGGTCGCTGAGCAGCTGAAGGCTCTTGACTATGATGGGCCAGTCGCTTTAAGCTGTGATGACACCAAGCTATTTGCCTCCATCTGAGAAAAGGACCACTGATATGTAGCACTATGTAGCCTATATAGCTCTGATAGGGCCATAGCAGTCCCCTTTTCTACATAGCTACTCCATAGCAGCAAGGCAATTTACATAGGGCTACCATAGCTATCATAGCTATCATAGAATAAGGCAGTAGCTATCATAGCTATCATAGCATAGGGCATAAGCTATCATAGCCATCATAGCTGCCATAGCATAAGGGGACTATCATAACTATGTGATATATCTCTGTTATCATATCATGTCTAGCTAATAAGACTGCTATCTACTCTACATCACCTCTGCCAACAATGTTGATCAAAAGATACTATAAATCATCCCCAAAAATAAGGATATATCAGATATCCATAATTTGTATACATGTGAAACATCAAAAACATGAAGTTTAAAAGCATTATATTTCAAACATTTAACTACAACACATTCAACATAGCATTACAAATATTGTTATCAATCTAGAATACACTACAACTTAAGGTAAGGTAAAACTTGAGAAGATAAGATAAGGAACAAAACAATAAGACTTACAAAGATAAGAAAAAGCGAAAACATACTCTACAAGACAAGACAACAGATTAGTGTACAATTACTAAATAAAAGACATTGAACAAACTTATGTTTCAATAAGAACAAACATTAGTGAAGACCAAGGTAAAAGAAAATGATGACTTACAGTGACCACAAAAGGCGAAAATAATCTAAGTAGAAAAAGAAGTCATTAGTATAAGCCATCAGGGAATAAGATTTTAAAGGTTTACCTTAACAAAGAAAACAATAATAACGAGCAAAGGACGACGACGACGAACAAGCAAAGGACGACGACGACGAACGAGCAAAGGGCGTCGACGAAGGTGTCGACGTGGCAAGGGATGGAGGGAGTTAAAGAGCAAGAGGTAACGCGCGTCGTGCGCGCCTTATATACGAATCTCGGGCGGGGCCGGGATTCGTGGTTGCCGGGCGCTTGCCGAGCGGAGTGTCAGAGACTGGGCGCCAGACTTCACTAAGATAGACGACGCGCAAATCCACCACCCCCTTATGTAAGCGAGTCGGACCCTCGACGGCGACAACAACTCCTCCATGGCCACTCACAAAATGATAAAACTACTCTCTGGGATGCATACCTGGGATGTATGAGCACACATGCCTGGAAGAATTTTGAGAAAATATGAAGATTTGGGGGCTGTATAAGGCCCACAACCTCAACCAACCCAACCCATCCTGGAAGTACTTTTCTATGCTTTCTGATGCTCCTGGCGCACTTTTCAAAATTTGGTCCAACACGATTTGGCGGGTCACGTGACTTATGTAACCCATCACATGATGTTATCTTAACCAATTTGGGTTAGATCAGTAGATAAGATAACGGAACGTTCATGCCTCCGCTCCGACCGGGGTGCAAGCCCTCCCCCGAGGTGGGTCAGGAGAGTGTTGCTGACATCTTTACAAGTCCCTGAGCCTTGGCTGATGTACACATGGATAGCCTAACAATTTATGAACCTTCCCCCCACGTCCCGCAGAGTTCCCAACTAAATTCTCGGTGGAGGATGCATCGGACCTCCCAAATTTGGCGGTTCCCACGCCACATTACGTAATATTCAGGGGGGTGGTGGATTTGCGCGTCGTCTATCTTAAATGGACCTGGCTCCCTGCGAGCTTCATGTACAGTAGTCACTTATATTTCTCATTCGTTCGAACGTTTTGTACAATAAATAGCTTCACCGTTTTTCTCTGAATTGTTGCGATTTTTCTTGATTTGTGGTGGCTTGAGGAACGCAGCTTCGCTCGTTCGGTGGCTGAAGCACCGGACGCGCGTCGAAGTTCGTCTTACTTTACTTTTTGTCCCTACTACCACCACTCCTCTCCCTCATCCCTCAAGGCCTCATCCCTCATCCCTCATCCCTCTCTCCCTCTGACTCGTTCAAGCCAAAGCCGGAGGGGATTAGCAGGATGCAGAGGGCATCAAAGGTGAGTAAAAAAACCCTATTTCGTTTCTTCGTACTAACGTCGAGAGTATCGCTCGAACGAGCGATACTCTCGAGTCCCCCTCCAACGGCTCTCCCTTCCCTTCGCCTCCCTTCGCCGTCTCTCCCGCGTCGAGCCACCTCCAGACATCGCCGCCATGCTCGCGCGCCGTCTCCAACGACCCGATCGCGTGCGCTGGCGCACGCACACCGCCGGATAACGCGCACGCGAGCACGCCGCCTCGTGTCCGGGCTCTGGCCCTCGCGCATGGCCCTGCCGTCCTGCGTACGGCGCTGCTGCTCGGCGCATGGACCAGGGACGCTGTGCGTTGCCTCCCCGTCTCGCGCACGGGCCCACGCGTTGCGCGCGACCCTTGCCAGCGCACACGGCCGGCGGACGGTCAGAGCCGCGCAGCTCGCCGCCTCGCACACCCACCCGCGCGCCTTGCGCATCTCCCGCGTGCGCGCCCGTTGCCTCGCCTCGCCCCTCGACACCTCGCCGCCCGTCGCACGAGCCTGCGGCACCCCGATGCCTCGAGTAGGTACCGCGTGCCTCCCGCACGCCCCTGCGCCGCGGGCTAGTCTCTCGGTGCCCCACGCACGTCCCCGCCGTCCGTTACGCTTCGCGCACGGGCCCGGCGCCTCGTGCACGCTCCGCGCATGCTCCCCGCGCTTTGCGCCTCCGCGTGCAGGCCCGGCGCGAAGCGCCCGCTCTCCCACGTCCCGCGCGCGGACTCTACGCCCCGGCATGCGGCCTCCCGTGCGTCGCCCGCGGACCCCACGCCCCTCTTCCCGCGTGCAGGTTTGACGTCTCGCGTACAGGCCCGCAGCAGCCCGTCGCATCGCGCACGGACGCCTTGACGCCCGACGTCTCGCGCACGGGCCCTCGACAGCCCACGGACCATCGCACGCCGCCCGCACGCCTCGTGCCTCTCGCCCATAGGCCCGCGGCGTTGTGCACGGCCAGCGCGCATCGTGCATGGGCCCGCGGCTCTCCGCGCATGTCCCAGGCGCCTGCCGCCTCCGGGCGCACGGGCCGCACAGGTCCGCCGAACCCCGACGCCTGTCGCACCCACCGCGCGCCCGCGCCTCGCGCACGGCCACGGCTTCTCACCCTGGCCCCCGACGTCTCATGCATGCTGTGTCTTATGCATGTGTGTGCCATGTTATTGATACCTGTAGTGTAATTATTGTAGTAGTACCTTCATTAATAATCAAATTTGACTTGAAAATATAACCTGGTTGACTTTAAGGCATAGTGATCATAGTAGTCATAGGCTGTCATAGGTATGATAGCACTATGTATTTACAACTCCTAGCTATGGAAGCTATGATAACACTATATAATTAGTCCTACTGGCTATGGAAGCTATGATAGCCCTCATAGTCCTATATAGCCAGACAGGCCAGCTTCATAGCTTCTATAACTCTCTGATAGCACCTATAATTTAACCTGCAGCTATATAAAATTCCATTTTCTCAGATGTCGTGGCGTATATACTGGGATTCCGTCGAGAAAGGCGTGTTCTTAGTCGGCGCTGCTGGAGAGCCATTGCGAGTTGCCGATCCTGACAATCTCAAGCGGACGATAGATGATGCCTCTGCGAAGAAGGCCACAAAGGTAAGCAGCCTTTGTGCTTTGCGGTTGTAAAGTGGTATTGATCATGGGGTCTAGGTACGCCTCTGGTGCATCCAAATCCCGTTGCCCAAGGTCGCACCAATAATTGTTGCGGCAATACCGATCGAGGGCACAATGACTGCGGCTGATCTGCTTGAATACCTGGAACCACTTGTGAACGGGTTACTGGCCCACAATATCCGTGTCGTCTCATATGCATGCGACGGGACCGAGAGTGAGCGTAGCCTGCAGCGTCTTCTCACTAGCCGTGCAACAGGCCAAGTTCATCAGTCTATCCCCAATCTTTTCGATCCCTCTTCGGCCTTCGACATCATTGTACCAGTCTTCGACGGTTTCCCTATCGTAATGATCCAAGATTCCAAGCACGCCTTGAAGACGTTCCGTAATAATTTGTTTTCCGGCGCTCGTCTCCTTGTTCTCGGGAACTACGTTGCAATCTACGAGCATATTCGGCAAATGGCCATGGAAGATGGCTCACCACTGTATCATCGAGACGTGAACAAGCTCGACCGCCAAGACGACAATGCTGCGACTCGTTTATTCTCAGCAGACACCCTCGATTATCTCGCAAAGCATCATCCGGAATATCTTGGTGAAATTATCTATCTCTTTGTCTTTGGTGAACTTGTCGACGCCTACCAGAACCGTCGAATCTCGCATGCAGAACGCATCAAAATGGCTCTAAGGGCCAAATACTTCTTGGTCATGTGGAAACTTTATCTACAACACGCAGGCTACAAAGATTCTCAATACTTCTTATCACGCGAAGCTGCAGACATCGCCAACATCCTCATTCATGGCATCCTCGGTCTCATTCTGATCCATCGTGACCATCTCACTGACGCCTTTCCATTGCTGCCCTGGCTACACTCGAGCGAGCCCTGTGAACACATTTTCGGTGAAGCACGTCGCATAGTTAAGGACTTCACGATGCTCGATTTTCTTCATATGATCCCCAAACTACGAGTGAAGCTGAAGGAGGCTGCCTTTCGTGCAACTACCGGTGACGCAAAGGCGCGAGCAAGTGGATACAGTCACACATACTTCGACGCCAAGGACACTGATCTGCATGCATTGGCTATGTATCCGGACGACACAGAGATATCACGGATTTCACAGGAGGCCTGCAATGATGCCGAGGCTCTCATCTCGCTCCTCGGCATTGAGACTGCATATTTGACGCGGCCTACGAGCAATGCGCCGGTTGGACTCCCTGGGATTGCCTCTTGGTATGGGGCCGACAGCGCTGGCACCTCTTTGGACGACAACAACACAGAACTTGACGCTGCCTCCGATGCAGAGGAAGAATCAATTTGCGAAGCACAAGAGCTTCAGGACCTCATTGACGCAGAAGAAGCTGGTGCTCTTGGCGGGTTTTCGAATCAGGACGATGAAGCGTTCTTGAATATCAAGTTCGCCGCACTTGCAGTTGCGGCTGACGAGTTTATGCAGATGTAAGTCTTGAGATCTGGCTTCTACTGTACACTTCTGACGTAGACTTCAGTCAATCATTACCTGAAGAAGATGAACTACCTGATCTGCATGCACAGCAGTACAATGAGATTCGGGATGCCATGACAAACGTGGCTGGCATGGGTGTCGCTCCGCACATCGCCCCGCTCGACTTGCCCGATGAGCCAGCCCAACCACTGGGGTTGGGATACCTCACCGAGGATGACATTGACTTCTCCGTGCTCGTGTCTATTCGGCGCCGCAATCAAACCCGCCAAGCCGCAAAGGGCACTCGACGAGCCAATGCAAAGCAAGTGCTACATACGGAGGGTTCGCCCAATGCGGCCCTCACCATTCATCAGGAACTACTCAAGCAATGCTACGAGATCATAAGGTCACAACAGGAACAAGCGATCGGGACGGGTTATGAACGAGCCGCTCGCTGGATCGAGAAAGAATCCGGCAATGTTGCAAACGCTTGCCTTGCATCGGATGCAAACGCGACCAGGGTTCGTCCTAGATCATTCACACATCTTGCGTCAGGACTAATCGCACATGCACAGGTTTTGGCGAGGCGAAAGAAAGTCTTTACGCAAGCCAAGATCCCGATGCTCGACTACATTGTCGGTGCTCGGCTCTCCTCGATGAGGCCACTTCGCATATGCGATTATGGCATAATCTTCACGGAGAATGGTCTAATGGTCGGACAAGGTGAGTATCCAACTTCGTATGTTGATACATGTACTTACTGTTGTTCTCAGTCATTGCACTCTATTCAAAATCGAATGGCAGGTATGGAAAACACTGCTCAGTACAGGAGGCCGCCAATATTGCAGGCTTATCCTACGTTGCGGTGCAAGCCTTCCAGTACATCCGTGCACGTCAGTTCGCCTCGGTCACAAAGGCGACAGCTGCGTGGCAGACAAAGCAATTCATCCTAGTGCCCTCGATGTCCTTTCTTTGTTTACTCCCTCAAGTGGCCACCAGTCGTAGTGGGTTCGAGCTTCCCACAGAGGCCGCTGATATCTTCGACACCCTCAGCAAGAAGCTGCTGAAGTTCACCGGTGCGATGAAGCAATTCTGGAGCAGGAAGAAAGCTTTGAGTGATGATGAAGAGACAGACTAATATTCTCTTAGGGAGCAGGTATAATATTATGTTTTCTACATCCCGTAGTACTACTAGTGGCCTACGAAAGCTCTGTAGCCATTCTATTAGTCGCTTACTAGCAATTTCGTGATTTTCTGAGGCCGTTTCGATAATCCGGACAAAACGGACCCTAGAGACCTCGATGCCGTTATTTGTCCGTACAAATTTTGGCCGAAAAAAAATTTGTGTCCGTACACCAACTGCCTCAGGCCAAAACGGCCTCAGTACCAATACTCAGGGGTCCTGGCATGTCCAGGGCCGGCGAACGCCGAATGTAAGGGAAGCGGCTAGTGACGTCACTCAGGCCTTGAACCAAGTCAACTCTCCACATCGTGTATCGCGGGGGCGCATACATAAAGGTCAGACTTCAGCAGGATATGGTTTACTACGAACCTTCCACCCCGTTACAACACCCACCTTGTCGATACCATCGAATCCAGTAAATATTCTAGACCCGTCATGTCGAGCTCACCACACAGCCGCCGTCTGGTATGCGCGAATTCACTCTATGTCTCTTGGAGCCGATGATCACACCAGTCGCTCCTACCAGGCCGCCGCGGTCGTCATAGGCGTAGGCGCCACTGCCGCCGCACTGACCTCAGGAGCCTTAAGCTCAAAACGTGCGAAGCAGCCGCACTCGGTCTATGGTGCGTCTGTTTCACTGCGGTTGGCCTTGTCTAGGATGCTGAAGTGCATGTTCGTGATTCAGCGGAGCCGGAAGACCCCAATGATCCCAAGTCGAGAGGGCAGAAAGGGATGACTTCGGCGGACGTGCGTCGGGATATCCATGGCAAGGTGACTTAGGATAATGGGACAAAGGCCTCATATCCACGGACTGCATGCGTAAATCAGTCGGCGTTTGGACAGAGCAGTAAAAATTGTACTCATTATTGTGTAGAATTACACTTTCGTATTCATATGGGGTAGAGGAGAGCTCCTACACTTTGGCATGTTACAACGACCGTTTTTTTACGTCCTTCAGGATTTAAGTACTTACTTTCTTCGAGAGAGGCGGGATGTACTTATCACCTTCGGACTAGGTGGGAGTCGATTGTTAGCGCTTGAAGGTTGAAGCCACCCTTTCGCAAATACATCAGATAGTTAGTGCTCGAAGACGTGCGGGATTTACATTAAAAAAAAAGAAGGGCGGGGGAGGGCGGGGATTGAGTCCCAGCCAAATAGTGATCCGACCCTGGCTCGAACAGAGGACCTTCTGTGTGTTAGACAGATGCGATAACCAACTACGCCATCGGACCAACAATTTTTTGTAAATATAATGTTTAGAAGATCAAGTGGGACTGGTTTGTTTGCGCGTATTAGTTTCGAAGGGCTTTGGACAACAGCGACAAACAACTCTCGCAGCACCGACCCCGCGCACTCTCATCGACGTGAAGCACGATGGCGACTAAAGACTTTACACGTTCAGACCACATCGCCTCTCTCGCCGTCGCCCGCTCATACGCCGCTCAGTATACCCACGAGCGCGAACGCGAACACGACGAGCCAGACCACGCGCACCGACGCCGTCGCGTCCGGCCCGCGATCATCCCCGACCTCCGCTTCGAGCCCACCTACTTGAAGCGCGTCGCCCCTCATGTACACGTTGAGCGGCACGAAGCCGAGACGCTCGAGAAGGGGAAGGACAAGCAGGGCGCAGAGGTCATTACGGTCGACTGGGGCAAGGTGCTCTGGATCACGACGCGCGACCAGGTCATCAGCCCGCTCCTGCAGGGGATAGTCTGGTACGCCTGCGCGCCCAATCTATCTACACGCGTTGATGACATCTCTGCATATCAGGGGAACTGCGTCCGTCTTCATCGTACCCCTCCTCGCGGCGCTGGGCGCCCGCGTCCGTGGCCTATGGCCCAAATACCGCGGTCCGCCGCTCGGGCATGAGGGTAAGGGCGTAGGCTGGCTCCGGAGCTGGGGGCACTCGCTCGTGGGCGGCACCGGCCTCGGGCTGGCTGTCGGTACGAAGTAACGTCACTGTCTCCCCGTTCGCAATGCAGGTTGCTCGTGTGCGCCGTGCTTCGGAGGCTGTTGGGCATTCTCGGTGAATCCCTTGGGCTTCTTCGACGGACTTTGTGGTTGGAGTTGTGTGGATCGACAGAGGGCGAGGCGACCCCCGTTGTGGTGGTCGAGGCCAGGCCCGTCGCGTGTAGCGTAAGAATGCCAGGGACGAAGTGCGTGTAAGCAAGTGCAGCGTTCGCAAGCGCTCGCATGCCTTCGCCATCGATGAGGCTGGCGGGGTATGGATGTTCTTCGTGCGGGCATGGTTCATGGCGGCTTGAGCACCTTCTGTGGGATTTAGCCGTCAGTGCTCTCGTGGGAGCTGCTTCTGCTGCTCAAAATCCACCAACCAGGAAGCTCGACCCCGAAAGCGGGATGCCGTTGACTCTGGTCAGTTTAAAGTTCTCTTCTTGACACGGCGTCTACGAAGTCCGGGCACGACACGCCCACCGCATATCTGATTACGAACGACCGTGGAACTTCGATTCCAGTCCGCTTCTCGAGTACTCACCCGTATGTCGGAGTGAACGGCATGTCCCAGCGGACACTAGTCTCTAATTTATGCCACCACCCCTCCTGCCTAACCACAGAAGTTGTTGGTGCGCAAACAGCAACGTGACCTTAATTCATGTTCATCTGACATGGGCAGTTGCAGCAATGGTTAACTTATGTGGCGTCCCCCCAGGCTCCGTTAGAAAGTTCGTTCTCATGCAGCCCTTCCGCGCGCTCCATTCCGGAGTGCGCCGCCGGGCGTTGTTCTATCTCGAACGCCGTCATGTACGAACGCAGGTCGCCGCTCCCATATAAAAGCCCTGCACGTCGCACTTGACACTCACACCTCTGACAGCCTCCCAGTCCGCTCCAGTGTCTGCCCTGCGCGTCAAGAACCAAAATTATGCCGGAAGGAAATCCATCCCCTCCAGCGCGTGTGCCGTACGTCTTCCCCGCGCCCGGAACCAGCGAAGTGAGCTCGGCCCTCCGTCCCCCGCTCTAAAAAAAATCTCCCTGCCCCTCCTTTCCATTCTCATAAACCCGATCGCCAGGTCGCAGACGGCATCCGCGCGCGGCGTAGCGGCCAGAACCCAGGGCTCATCGATCTCGATGGCGTGCTGTAAGCCCCCACCGCGTCCCAGGAACGCATCACTACTCACAGGCGCCCGCAGGCTGCACGCAGAGCCCGTGGCCGAGGGCTGGAACGCCCTCGGGCGCGCGCTGCGCACCAGGACGACGCTCAGCATGGACGTTGTAGAAGCCCTCGTGCGTGCTTCGGTTTTCATTAACAGTTCATTTCGGCACGGGCTGAGTGACGACGCTATCTAGATCCTGCGTGTCTCGGTACTCAACGGGTCCGCCTACGTCTGGTGAGTGCGCCCCCCGTCTCGTCTTCCGCGCCCGTGCTTACGCGGCGGGGCCGAAGGAACGAGCACGACCTCATCGCGCGGCAGGCCGGCCTCTCGCCGACCGCGATCTTCACGATCCGCACGACGCCCGCGTTCGCGTTCGCGGCGTCGACGGGGAGCATCTCGAGCGGCGCGCACGCGCTCTCGCCGCTGCACCTCGCCGCGCTCGACTACGCGGACCACATGACGCGCACGGTGCGCGTCCCGCAGGCGGTGTTCGCGCGCCTGCAGCGCATGCTGCGCGACGACCGCCAGATCGTCGAGGCGACCGCCGTCGTCGCGGGGTACAACCTCACGACGCGCGTGCTGCGCGCGCTGGACGTCGCGGGGCTCGCGGAGGAGGAGGTGCCGATTCCGAGCGTGGAGTAGGCGGCGCGCGGAGCTTTCAACAGCTGTAGCCATT
Organism: Hericium coralloides; assembly: GCA_003675405.1. NCBI lineage: Eukaryota > Fungi > Basidiomycota > Agaricomycetes > Russulales > Hericiaceae > Hericium > Hericium coralloides. Next base: position 3,365 of record QUOP01000029.1, on the reverse strand, counting down.
AGTGCGGACTGCGTGGGTGGTGTGCTCTCAACAGCTATACCGGTGTATCATAGACTGCCGATACCATTTGTACGAAGTGAGTAACGATCACGGTGAACCCGGTGTACCAGGGAGGGCGTCAGCGCCTGGAAATACATGGATCCATTGCATACATTACAACATTCCGGAACACATCTTTCAACTGTTCGTACATGCCAACCATCGGCCATTTCCTATGTGCGAGAAGCCAGAATGCCGTACCGCGAGGCACTCAGTAAGACGATGGGTGTACAAGCAGCGTCTACGAAAATAGTCCATCAGGTTCTCGAATGCCTGACGTCAGAAGAGCGACTTACACCTCCGTCGATGAGAACAGTCTCGCCGTTGATGAACCAGTTGGCGATGAGCATGAGGGCCAGGGAACCCACGTCTCGGTTCGAGCCAGCAGGTGGGTCCGACGGCACCTTGAAGTTTAGGTCGGTCTTAGTCTGATGAGCTTGCCCCAGCTCGTCGGTCGATCCCGGAGCCGACATCTGTGCATGCGAATCAGCGTCAAGTTGGTGCTTCAGGCTCGTCAAAACTCATGCGCACCTCCGTGATGAAAAGGCCTACGGAGATACATCAGAATGTGTGGGATGCGCCGGTGCATGTCACTTACCGGGAGCAATGCCGTTTACACGGATGCCGAGCGGGAGCAGCTCGTGCGCAAGAGACGACGTCGCGTGCCCGATCGCCGACTTCGAATACATGTACGGGAACGACCTTCCTGACGTGTCCGAGTCCTATTCCGCGCGCCGAGTGTCAAAATCCGCACAGATACCACCCCAGCGCGGGAACGCACCTTCGTCCAGCCATTCATGCTACTCGTCATCACGATCTGCGGGACGAACTTGCTCGCGAGCTCACTGCTCTTCCACTTCTCCAGCAGCGGCAGGAACGCGAACGACAGCCAGTACGGCCCGGTCGCGTTCGTCGCGAGACTGTTCGAGAAGTCGTCCTCCGAGACAGGGTCGAAGTAACCCTTGACGAACGCTTCGGCCGTGGCCTCTTGCGGCTTCTGGTACTTGCCTACGAGGATGCCGGCGTTGTTGAAGAGGACCGTAATGTGCTTTTCGCGCTTGCCGATTTCGTCGGCCAGGCGCTTGGCTTCGGACTGCGGGGTGGTCAGGCTTTGGCCGTCCCAAATTCTGAGACAATTTACCTTCCGTCGAATATCGCCCTCGAGGCCGACAAGCTTCCCTCGTTTGGGATCTTGGGCTGCAGCCTCGTTATACGCCTTCGCTATTCTGCGTATCATCAGCTTTTCGCCCACACATTGTTTGGAAATTCATGCAAGAAGAGGCAGGTACATACTTGTCCAGGTCAGCCTGCTTGGGGCCAATGATATACACGGTGGCCCCGTTCGCGACAAGCGTTGTGCTGATCATCAGGCCAATTCCCTGAATACGGTCAAAACGGAATAGGGAGCCAACACACATGGGAGTACACACCGTTCCGCCGCCGGTCACAACCGCCACCACACCTCTCAGATCGAAAACGTTGTTTGCAGTCAAACGGTTGAGGATTGCATCAGCCATGGTAGAACAATTCAAGAGGGGTAGAACTTGATGAGTGGCTACCAACAACGTCCGAGTGCCTTATATACCGCGGGCGCGGAATCATGTTGAAGCACATGTCTAGATTGGTCGTTCGTGAATCCACGGACCGTCGTGGGTCCCAAGAATGGCTCTCCAAAGAAGCGCGACCGGCGGAACGACGCGGCTGGTCCAGTTCCTCGCAGCGGACGAGTCGACGACGTCACATCGATACAACCTTCCAATCTGGCTGATAAGATCCCATCAGATATTAGTCGAGGTCGCTGACCTCACGCCTTAGTGCAATCATAGAGCTTGAGGCGCCTCAGTTGAGGACGACTCTCCTTGTTATTCTACCCATACCACCATTGCGCCAAGAATTTCGCATGCAACATTACCGAATTGGATTGAAGTCGGAATGGGAGACGAATCGACACCGGTGGCGAACGCTGAACCCATTGTCGCGATCTACTCAGATCCGTTTACCATCTGATGAATCCAACTTCTGCGCACGGTGCACCGTGCACGGTATAATAAGAGCACGTACTGGCACCCATGACCCGTGCTTGATCTGACTCACAGCACAAAGACGCTGGGAGGTTTCACTCAGTCGCGGTACCAAAATGCAGAGAGCACAACCTTATATCAACAAGTGGTACAACTCGTCTGATCCTACCATATTGCCACGTCAACGCTGTTGTTGCTCCCTCTAGCTTCTTGTCGTCGCCGTTGATGGTGGCTCTTGACATCTGACCCAGACGGTTTCGATATGTAAACATTGGCTGAGGACACGTGCGATACAATCCATCTGTCCCGAACTCTAATAGGACGAAGGATGAACCAAGAAGCTCTGCAGAGAGGACATAAAGTCAGCATCGAGGTAGGTAATGCGAGCACAGAATACTCACGCCCCCGTCGACCAATACCGTCTCCCCTAATACACAAACCTCCCTCAACATAGGTTTCGGCAGATCAACTGGGAACGGAAACTCACCGTTGATGAACCAATTTGCGAGTAGCATGATCGCCACGCATCCCACATCTCGGTCAGTCCCATATGGTTCTGAGGGACGCACAAGGCTGCTGTCCCGGCCACTGGTTTGGCGCTCCGATTGGCCTAAGGCGTTCATTGTCCCCGGAGAGGTCATCTGTGACATCGCGGTGCAGCCTTAGTGGATAGCTCGAAGGATATATCAGGTATCAACATCACCTCAGTGGGAAACAAGCCTAACATAGATATAACCCGTCAACTCTCTGCCTGAATAAAGTTTCTATCGCATTACCTGGTGCAATCGCGTTGACTCGGATCCCCAACGGAAGCAATTCGCGGGCAAGCGTCGATGTTGCACGTGCGATGGCATACTTCGAAAAGATGTAGGGAACGCAATGCCCTGCAGTGTTGAAATCCTGAGGAAGGAGGATCAGTACGCGCCTCTTGAAACGGGAAGGTCGCCTAACCTTCGTCCAACCGTTCATGCTGCTCGTCATGACCACCTGCGGCACAAACTTCTTCGCCGCCGGCTCCGTGCTATTCTTCCACTTCTCGAGCAACGGCAAGAACGCGAACGTCATCCAATATTGCCCCACGACGTTCGTATCATAAACTCTGTTGAACTGCTCTGTGGTCAAGGGGTCGAATAGTGCCTTCTTGAAGGCGCTCGCAGTCGCCTCCTCGGGCTGCTTGGCAAAGCCGTCGGCGATGCCAGCGTTGTTGAAGAGCACGGTAACGTGCTGTTTTCGTATTGATCTGCGCGGGCATCGAGCAGTTCGACACCGCAGCGTACGTAGCGACGAGCTGGCCAAGCGCGCAGG